>DWNE01001563.1:0-21574 GCA_018249875.1 Cecropterus toxeus | reverse complement strand
AATTTCAAGTTTCTAGGTGCAGTAGTTTCGGCTGTGGTTTGATATGTCAGTCAGTGAGTAGGAATTGCCTTTTATATGTATAGATATGCCAATGCATGTTCCCAACGATACCCTTTAAAACAAAATACATTATCCCTAGCATAATTATACAACAAGGTAAACATTTTATTATTATAGCTCATAGCTTTAAAAAAGATGTTTTTGGAATAATTACTTAGATAACAAACTCTCTAATTTTACCATAGCTAATTACTCTCACTTTTACTGCGGCCTACGAAAAAAGATAACAAAAAATTGGTAATTACGTTGTTCCTTTTTAATTCATTTATGTCCTTATTTTTACAGCGACGCAGGTGCCTCAAGTGCGTCTCGTTGCGGATTAAGGTGTGATTGATGACTTGCCGCTAAATTGTTCTGGCTACAGGCTTATGTTTTAAAGCCACGAAAAGACACATTTTAAATGGTATCGCCACCTAAAATTAGCAGACTTCTGATTACGTTCCCAGTGTATGAAAATATGGATTTGCTAAATTACTTGTTACATAACTGTTTGACAGTCAAGAATAATTAGTAATGGTGAGAGACCCTATATGATTTGACTACCAAGTTGACAGTACCTACTACATTCTTGTTAAAAGATAAAAGCTGAGGCTACGCATCTGCGGTAGACTCCAGAGAACATATTCTAATCATGCTTAGAACAGATTATCAGCTCCAGATCTTCAATTATTTTTAGGGAGGGCAAAAACTTAAAAACGCCTCCCCTGCTCACTTGAATTTCTTTTTAACATCATTTCAGCCATCAAGTATCAAATAATTGATGATCATTAAAACGTATACGTGTCAAGAGTTCCACATCTTACTGACTAGGCGTTCCAATGGTCAATATTAAATCAGTGGCAGTGTTCCCAACTCCAACTTTTTGACGACTTTTTTTTTGTTTGCTTCGTTAAGTTCACATGTATAACAGGCAATTTAATTATCATATCATTATGGTGTACTACTATCGAACACCGTAGATTACTGTGAAATTATCGTACGGTTTGAATTTGCCGCCCGGGGCGTAGTCCCTGGCTTGCAAGATCCAATCATATAGATCTTCAATGTGCAGCCAGAACACAGGTAAACAAAATGCCGTCACGGAACTCCTAGCAGAAGTAAAGCATTGATGAAAATAATACAGAATATTTAATGAAAAGTAGTCACCGTCGCCTATTTATGGATATATCATACCAGGAGAGCTGCCAATCCATAGACGGTTCTATTAGAGAGCTGTTTTTGCGCCATTCTTAAAAAGTCCCACATCATATTTTCATTCGTTTTCATAGCAAGAAAGAAGACGCAGACAGAGTACCGTAGAAATCAGAATCTTATAATAGGAATTCCACAATTCATTAAATTCTGCCCCAAATTATAGTCACCTACGACGCGTCTATGAATATTTTATAAGAGACCCTTTGAATCCTGCTCCACAATTAACATAGATACATTTTCTATTTCTGTGAAAGGAAGTTCTCACTTGAAATTTAAACATCCGGGAAGTTTTACCAAAAAAGGACAGGCAAAAAAAATAATAGATACTTTATTCAACCGCTTCAAATATGTGGTTGAAACATACACGAGGATACACGGTATAAACATGTGTTAAGATGAATATGTGGGATATTATTAGTTATAAATCTGTATAGCAGTATAGTAGTATTACGTACGAATTTAATAAATACCACAATAATGTCAAGACCAATAATTATCTAAGCGTTATTAAGTTTCGACTTCCAACATAATTTAGCCGTATTTCCATGAGCCTCGAGCTCATTAATCGAGCCACATTAAGACAAGAATTCGTATCTCTTTAGGAATGTTTCGAGGTAGTAAAATGATTTTTGGTACTAAACCGGCACCACAAATTCCAAATAAACAGTTTCTAGAAAATTAAGCTATTCAGAAAAATTTATACTCGCTGCAGCCGGCATACTTTGCAATTTTACGTAAAGAATGAAGAAAGATAAAGAAATCGCTAAAAACTTTCTTGTTTGACGACCCGCAGGACGGAGCGGTCTGTCACGCAGTGGGTCACGGGTTCGATCCCAGGCCAGACAGAAATGTTAATGATGAGTTTAGATTTCTGTTCTGAGTCTGGGTTCATGTATTCATCTTTGTATGTCCATGGCACACATGAGAAAATCCTACTGTGGTGTTATGAGTATAGAAAGCGTTATTGTTTCCTCAATATCAAGACAACGGTACTTATATTTATATATAGATTTTTTGGGCCAGGAACCCTCGCTGGGATTTTCAGAACACCATACCAAAATTTCATCACAATCAATGCTTTCGGATCGCATAGATAACGAACATACAAACATTGATTTTTATTTCTTTTAATAACATATATTATATTGATCTGTTGTAAATCCGTATAAAATATTAAAATACTTTACACAAAACCTTGCTGCTCTGGCATTGGTAGGCACAATAAGATTAATTCACACTTTTCTTTCCACGTTCCATATAAATTCTTAAGAGGGCTTCGGTACCCGCGATAAGAGAACATAGATTTCTATTGACATAATGGTAGGGTCTTAAAAATAGCCCGCTCCAACTCTTATGCGACGAATCTTTGGTACATTCTGTTTTCCAACTTTTATGCGAGTTCAAATATTTAGTTTCTTGCTACATAAATACTTTAGCTAGGCAGCTTTGAAGAAAATGCTACATTGCTTTGAATAAATAATATGTAATGGGTACACGTTTCGCGGTTTTAATTTCTTTACATCCGATTATTCCAGGCAGTAACCAAAATCATGGTCAGGGCGAGACCGTCTAGAGAGCGTCTAATTTAGTCTAAAATAAGATTTTTTGACTACTTTCTTGATTGACTTTCTACCAATTCTTCCAGCAATATTATTAGAACGCTATTGACGCATGTGTCAACCAAAAATAAAGGGACGTCGACTTAGGAACGTAATCACGAGGTCGCCATTCGTTAAGGGCGAACAAAATCCCTAATAGATTCCAAGCGTAATCTATGAATATTTAATAGCGGCCGTTTGCGTTAGAATTATGAAACTCGCATATTTATATTCGAGCAACGATCTTGTTTAAAAAGCTTGGTGGAGAAAATATTAAGTTGTCGGTTATCGCAAAAAGGATACCGAAACCAAACGCAACATAGCTTGTTCGGTAAAAGTTATTTGTATAAAATACAACATTTACGAATACCTAATATGCTAAGTGTCTATGTAATGTCTACTAAATGTGTACATTAAGTAAGTTTTTATGAACATATGCGTGACGTATTGATGTGGAATTATTTATTTGCATTTAAAATAATGATAGAACCATAAGCAATTGATGCTTCGATTAATTACACATTTCACTTTCAATATTAAAGATTTATGTCGAAAGTTCATTTGAAAATACTAATTGGGTGTATATGTTTAGGGCCTTATCACAGTCTCGATTAACAAAGAAAGATTTTAAATCACCTACAACATCTAAATCGTGTAAACAAAAAACTATTCCTACTTGAAGTTGTAGATCGAACTGTCTTAAAGACATTAGACAGATGAGGAATGAGCATACTTCTGAAGGAGATATAAGTAAACTTCAGACTTTTGAAAGTATTCTATAATAGTATCTACAAATCAGCAACCTATAAACATTATTAACAGTGGCCAAGCGTGGAGGGCAGATTGCGGCTATGGCTCCGGGGGACGGCTAAACCTTTTTTTTGTACTAAATGACCGGTATTTTTTGTACAGTAATGAACCTTTACAGTAATTTATTTTTTCATAATATGATATGATTTTTTGGTCGTCAAAAGCACAGAAAATTGACATCTCCTGTATTTTATTACACCATACCGTATTTTTAAGTGTCTTTAGTAGGTACCACTGTAATTTTATAACCACGATCAGCAAGCACTTCATTACGTGTCCGTGCAATGCAACCACATTCTCAATTTGCTCAAAACACCCTCAAAAATCGCGTCTCCATTAACACCTTTAACTATAAATCGGCCATTGCATTTGTAGAGTGTAAAGCTGGCTGTTTTATGACGCCCACTCGTTTACTGTCTATCACTATGTCTGCTAAGCATTAACTATAAACCACGCTAGAACCACGCAATAAAAGTTTTTAGTATTATAAAAATAATCTCAAATTAAAATCTTAAGTCCACTGAATTGAACCTTACACTACAAATGCCCTGTCTTAATAAATAATCATGCAAAAATGTTATCAAATTGGAACAAATAATGAATAACGGTACATATATTACTTATGGCGTTGTGTGGCTGTAGAAATGGTCGTCTGTTTATCTTTTTCTACATACACCTTAACTTTAAAATTCTTTAGATCTACATGCATTTTAAGAGTCACAAAATTACTTCAGACCTTTTTTAAATATACCTACCAAATACACAATAATCATAACAATATGTTAACGATAACGAAGAGTTTCAATATGAAATCGAATGAAGAAAACAATAACAAACGTTGAACCGTTTTTTAACTTAAAAGTTAAACTAAGTAAACCGTTATTAACGAAAAAAGTGTTTTGATCATTTTACTTTATTAGCGTTTTTTTGCATTATTTCACATACTCGTATGGATCTCTGTCAAGAATTGTATTATACATAGTAATAGTTGTAATTACTTATAATATAATATGAGAACTTCGAGAACATTCGATTATAAATATATGTTATGTACGTAACGTATAACATCAACATATTTTCGCCATTGAAATTAATATCAATTAGTTATTCGAGAGCTATAGGTAGGTATAGGTACTACAAACTCAAATAATTAAAATTCAACACGCTTCATACGCATGTACAGAGCAGATTGCTTAGCAAAGAGGCAAAATAAAAAACCTATCTCCAAAAGTGAACCGGAATATTTTCGCTTTTCGCTCGCAGATTTTTCTGCCTGAAAATATTTTGCAAATCGCGTTTTTATTCAATTCGACTTGTGTCTAGGCATAGTTTCCAATTATACAGGTTGAATAAATATTTATAAAACATTTTCGAATTTTATAAATCACAATTCAATTCTACCCGAACGATACGCGGTAAATTAAATAGGTATTCACGGGATGCATGATTCTAAAATGCATTTTCAGTAAAATTAATAAAAGGAATAATTTCTTAAGCTTAGTACTGCAGCTTAAATAGAACACATTGAATGATATTAACCATTTGAAAAATAGTCTTTGTAACTTGGTTTCCTATAAAGTTAGATGCGTAAAATAAATAGAAAGAAGTAATTAGAGACACAAACGCTTTCTACACTCGTAGCCCCACACTATGATGTTCTTCTGAGTCGTAGATTCACTGAGTCGTGGATACCATGGATACACAAAGACGAATACACAAACAACCAGACCCAGAACAGAATATAATTTATTATTCAGTTGGTCTGGCCAGGGATCGAACCCGGAACCCACTGCGAGTCAAACCGATATGGTGGCTGTCCGCCACGCGGGTCGTCAATTAAATTTTATTGTTATCAGCTTCGCGCCAAGAAGATTCAGGGCCAACTATTTCGTTTCTAATTTTCGTTTATTGATTTTCTAAAATTTGAAATCGTTATAAAGATATAGCACTTAAGAGTAGCAGATGTCTGGAACGTTGAGTTGAATAGTCGAATAAATCCGGCCCTATTGTGACTCGTTCGCTTTGAAACCCTTCTTTACAAATATGCACTTGTAGAAGTACAGACAAGTTTATTCAAGTTATGAAAGGAATGGATCTATTAACTTACTGATCTATCGAACAGGCATCGCAGTTTGATGTTAAGATTTTCCGTACTTAAAACTAAATACGGTTTTCTCAAAAAATCAGTTATTCAAACTTGCCTCCATCACAACTGAAGTACGATTTAACCGATTCACTAAATATTTATAATTCTAAATATAACATATTTTTTCTATCAAAATAACACAAAGCAATCTGCAAGCAAAAATAAAAAAAAATCTTCTGCAGTCTGCCAAAAAATATTGTTTAAATAACATTAATGGTCATTCGATGCGTGCAGGTTTTTAAAATATAATGCAGATTCTTGATTCTTCTTTTAGATAGGCCAATCAGTCGAATTAGTAGAAAAAGATAACGTCGTTTTTACCGATATAACTGTCTTGGTACAACTTCAGTTGTAATGAAGATTAATTACACGTTTTTTGTTATATAATCTTAAAAATGTAATGTTTAAGTCATAAATAACTCTAACTTCTATCTTTTCATTATTAGTCAATAAAAAACTCAAACAAATGTTTAACAAACTGACCGTCATAGTGACCCCCTTAAATTTGAAATTTAGATTAACATAATATGCTTAAATTAAACGTCAAACTTAGGTAAACCTACTTTAACTGTAAGCCTAATCCACTATTTAACCTCACATTACTGTCGACCATAATAGCACAAACTATAGGCCATAATAATATAAAGTAGGTCCTATGTGAAAGGGCAGTTCCACCACTTCCAGGGAAAGTTATCGTGAGATCAAATAACTTTTCTCATTTACTAATTTCCCAAGTTGAGCCCGGTACGAAACGGTTCGCGTGATGATATTAAGAACGAAATTGCAATATGCTTAGCAACATTGCTGAAACAAACATTTTTAAATATTTCTCACTGAAATGTAGTAAACAATTTTATGTACGCTGTTATTATAATTATTCATTGCTATACTGTCAACGGACCACGTTTGTCGTATTACCTATATAGGTAAGCATGCTACTTTAAAAATACACGCTTTCTACACTCATAGCCCCACACTAGGATTTTTTCCTGTGTCGTGGGTACCATGGACACACCAAGACGAATACACAAATACCCAGACCCAGAACAGAAATCTGGGATTTTTGCGAATGGGTATCATGTTGTGTGTGTGGATGTTGATATTACACAGCTAGATGCTTATGTCCATTATGATTTTAACTAACGCAAATCGGTAGGTATATATCTACTTTCAATTATATTATTCACCTGAAACTATTCCTTTCAACTAAGGCAAGAGAAGAGTAAATATATACTAACGTATTGTACTAAGGACGTTGCCCCATTCAACAGAATTGAAATCCCGTATTATCCTGATTGCTTTCATGTTACACTATAACAGTGGTTCTCAATCTTTATCTTAAACAAAGTCAGAATTCAGAATTTGTATCAATCACGCCAGATTGTCGTAGTAGCCGGATTTTTTAATGTTATAAATTACTAGCTTTGTCACGCAGTTTCGCCTGCTACTACAAAAAAGAAAAAAAGCACGAGTATTCCCAAATAAATTGAATATTATACACAAAAACAATTCGAACCAGTAGGTCCTGAGATTAGCGCGTTCATCTAAACAAACTCTTTAGCTTAATAATATTAGTATAGATAGGATATTTACCGCACATACCCAACTTACTTTCTACACTCATAGACAGCCCCACACTAGGATTCTCTCCTGTGTCGCGGGTGCCATGGACACAAAACGACGAATACACAAACACCCAGACCCAGAACAGAAGTCTAAATTTATCATTCATATTTCTGTCCAGCCGGGAATCGAACCCGGGACCCACTGCGCGTCAGACCGGTACGGTGACCGCTCCGCGACGCGGGTCGCCACGCGTTACTTGCTTAGGGCAACTTAATTACTTCCGTAGGGATCCAAGGTGGCCGTCTTCAGCGCTGCGAAGAGAATTCCGGGATCTCCAACGGAACGAAACCGGAGTCCTCTGAGCGCATTGCCCCATCAGCCCCTACCAAGATGAGAGAATGCCGTAGATCTATTCTAATCTAATTTTGTTGGTATTACACTTATATATGTACCTTTTATATTCTGAACAGACACGTGTTTTTATTATAGCGAAACAATCACGATTTGAGAACAGGTGCACGACACTATTGAATTAAGCTCTAGTGGGTAAATCTGGTTTTTCTTTAAATGCGTCCACTATTCGAAAGCTTTTACCGCCGTATCGAATGTCCCTTCTTTATTTAAAAACTCCTCTATTCAACCATTGCATAAATACTTTTAAAAAAGTGTGTGTGTGTGCCTACTTATGTACCTACACGCGTTAAAGTTATATTTCTTTGGCGTAACCGAATAAAAATCCTTTAAAAAATATATCTTTCGCCTTATTCTACTTTTGTAGAAAAAACGACACTAATAGTAGAAAAAAGGTATGTAATACACTGAAAGTTGTATTATAGCGCATTATCTAGTTAAATAAAGTTTATTTAAATATCACAAAAAAATATTTCTACATAATTTAAGAAATTAACATTTTTTACTTATTCATAAATAAAAATTAAATTAAATTAAAATGTTGACTATAGCTACTTCCGGGTGTCGGTTTATCGTGATGGTGTGCGCGCGCATCGTAAAAATCTACTCTTATCATTTTTCCCTAACGCGCCAAAAGAAGTATAACTTCAAAATGCATCTCGCATATCAGCTATAAGTTTCTATAGAAGCTTTTAAAGGATTGTCAAAGAAAGAAAATATAATAATTATTTATCTTGCACTTAACGTAGTCAAAATCAACATATTTTTCTTACTTAACTGTACATTTAGGTATTTACAATATAGGTACATTTATTTATACAAATCAATAACTATATAATTAGGTACTTAAATTATACATAAGTCATTTTCATCATAAGGAATCTCTTGAAATGAGAAGTACCTACCTACAACTGAACTTCTATGTTCGTTGAAAAGTTAGTTGGAAAGCTCCTGATATTACTTTCTAAGTTTAATTTCCTGGGCTTCCTTTATGAACTCTATACTAATACGAGTATCTCTATGTAATATTTACGTATTTCTACAAGTGCTATAGAAAGTTAGTGTTTTATTTCATACTAAGCTACTGCATCTACCTTTAAATGTATATTTATCTATTTAGTTAGGTTAGTTTAATTATCTATACCTAAAGGTGTGTATCTAGTCAGTGGTAAACACAATCTACATACATCTGCATTTTTAATAATTTAATTGTAATATTATAAAACTAAAGAGTCTGTTAGTTTATTTGAATGCGTTCATTTTAAGAACAACTAGTTCGAATTGAAAAAATATTTTTGTTGAATAGTCAATTTATTGTCTAAGGCTAAATGCTCAACAACATCACGCTAAGTTTTTGTTTTTTCTTATACGTATAGCGGGTGAAACCCCGGGGCACAGGTAGTTAGATGTAAGGCCGTTATAACGAAAATTAAGAAACATGGATATATAATCTTTTAATAGACCCATTATGTCTAATAACAAAGAGGGGTAATAGGGGAACCTTTTATGTCATTAATCACCTATTCAATAGGAATTCTTCATTAAAATGGAAAAAAATGAAGATTCCACGTATAGCGAAAGATCCCACCACCTTTGGTAAAATGTTATATTAATTAAATAACACGCTTAATACCACCGAACAGTTATTCTGTTTTTATGATAACCCCACCCCATACGCATGTTTTTTTTTGGAACGTTTATCTTTTACTATTTTTTATTTATATTCAAATCATTCGAAACCTAAATTAAATATTATCATATTTTTTCTTATAAATACTTATGAGAAACGAAAGAAGCCCCGTTGAATATACCAGAGTTGCAAATATTGACATCGCGACAAATAAGACTCAGTCTCCCGGGGAGCCCGACCTAATTGATTTTACTTTAGCTGAAATAATACGGTTTGTGGATAATTAGATATTCTCAGTCTATTAACCGCATACAATTTCCAATATAAACTTAGGTATAGGGTCTATTAGTTATTATCTTTACAAATACTTAAATAAAATTGAAGTGTCTGTTTGTTACGACAAAATTATACGGCATAGAAACTTTTATATAAAGTCAATTACAATTTTTTGTCTGTATGTTTATCTGGCGCCTGAAGAGATTTTAACGGGACATTCATTGGTAAACAGCTGCGTATACTTGGCTCTTTCTTTTTTCCTAATAAGAACCACAAAAAAATAAAACCCAGAATCTGCAAGCGTTCCATGAGTAGGTACGCAGCCAGCCACTGTCGCAAACGCTTATGTCAGTTGCTGTCAGTCCTATTTGAAAATAATGCTATTTTGCTAAAATTTATATAGGTCCAAAATTTCGGCTATAATAATAATATACTTACTTGATTGTACCCAAAAGGTAGCAATGTGCGTAAAGTACTTTTGACTTTTTAATTAATAAAAAACTTATGTACATCGAATATGATACGTAAGAAATTGAGGTTTTACTATAGTTAGTAATAGTCCTCTAATATTTTTCTATGAATCCTGGCATACGTACAAATTTCGCCATTTTGAAAAGCCAACTTGGACGGGCCGTGATGAAACAAGAATCACTTGACGAAATGAGTAATTCCATTCAAAATCATTTCGTGATATGATATTGTAAGTCATACTTTCGATTTCTCAGTGAGGTGAGTTAAATGATTTTTTCAACATCTTATGGTATTATTAATAGAATTTCCATCCCGTAAGAGGCTTTTAAAAATCCTTTGTTGGTCGTACACTACTTGGAGATAATATTTCTGTAGACTACTAGCTTGTTGTCTGCGAGTATTGTGTAGGGTTGTATTATAATATATAGTATTGTACTGTATTTCGTGTTTGCGTACTATTGAACAAAAAACGCAGAAATCCTATATTTTCGACACCGTAATGTAACAAATAAATCCATCAGTTCTAAATCCAACTTTTATTAATCTTTACATTAATTTTAAAACAAGCATGTCACTTTAAACTATAAGAAATCCATATTTCTTCAAATTATTTTCTTTTTATTAATCCATATTAATTAAAATACATAATTGTATTTTTGTCTACATGTTATGTTTTGTCTATAAAATACTGCATGATTTGTTCTATGTTTTTATAGCTTATTTTGAAAATGCTATAGGTATTTCGGTAACAAAACGTTGGTAAACCTAATTGTGACCCTAATAGCTCAACTAACTAACTAACTAATAGCTAACTAGGATGACACTGTTGCCAATACCTGGATTAGTTTGCTCACCTCGTACGACAACCAAAGAAATAGTAAGTTCTGTTATTATATATGGATATTATGGAATGGAATCTCATCCTATGGAATCTTTTCAATTGTTACTTACTGCTGTTACTATATAACGCTACACCATACGAGGAAAGGTGTGTTAGTAAGTAATGCTCAACTAACATGCTATTTATCTGATGGTAAGTTATTATTGATCCACGTGTATATGTGCATATATCTGTAATAAGCATTCACAAATGCGATTTAGTTTTGAGTTAATTGAAGCCTCACCCAAAATTTTGAACACTGCGGTCACTATAACCAGAATATAATTAGGTATAATTTTTATCATAGCGGATTGTTTCTAGTCACTTTGAAGGTGTTTGAAGGGTGAACTCACTCATACGTATATTAAGCGACCATCTTATTCCATGAGATTAGAAACGCATCTGTGATCGACTGCAGATAGAAACCCTATTCTATATGAAGTTACTTACACATGTCCATGGGTTGTCCCTGTAGTATCGGGAGCAAAATAAGGCTACGATATCCCATGCCTGTCGTAAGAGGCGACTAAAAACGGGCTTTGGACTTGCGGCCGGGCAGGGCAGAGGCACGTCCTCACTTACCATCACTTGATGGTACCTAAGTAAAATGACGTGCCATGTGCACTACATGCTCATTTGCTTCTTCGGTCTGATAAAAAGGCAGTTCCGTTAAATTTGGCTTGTAAATGGCCTCCTAATAGGTGTACCTATGTAGGTGAGAGAACTGTGGCCACGAAACAATGGCTTGACGCTAAAGGCATCTGTGTCAACTGAATTTTGTCAAATTTCGCAACAATTTGCAGCGAAACGCTCACAACATTGAGCGATTAAGCTTGAAGCATATGTTGCGTAGCCCTGGGGTCAAATAAACTATAAAGCAACGCGCAGATTAACTAGGTGACAGTGTTACTGTAGAATTTTTGTTACCTGCAGTTCATAAAGCGTATTTAGAAATTTAGGAAAAATAAACACAGCATAACTACTTAATCTTTAATTGCATCCAACAAGTTATTCTTAAGCGGATCCTTAAAACTCAATCTTAACGTAAATCATAATGGCTAACATATTTCATATCTTTTTTCATTCGCATGTCAGATACAAAAATATGATTCTTATAACAACGAAAATGCACACTTTTAAATGTAAGTGACTATGTGTAAAACGAATTATGCTCTGCATCCAATTGTCCATAATTTCGTAAACTAAAATAGTATCTTATATAAACTATTCACAAGCCAAAGGCGTCCCAGGCTTTTTGTTTAAAGCCACACGAAAACTTCGCGGTCTGCGCAGTCGTCTGAAACAAACAAAACAATATACCTTAAACACATATAAAACAGTTCTACCTTCACAAACATTTTTCAAACATAACACAATGGAACGACGAACTCACGTTAGGTATATCTATTTAATTACGGTTTGATTTCTCAATGGCTATTTACATATTTGCTACACTGGTGGAAGCAGGGGGCAGGGACTGCGGAGTAAATGGCTCACCCCCAATGTTTTAGTGACAAGTCATTATTGTATTCCTAATTACTATCATTTTAAAAATAGAGTATGTACTAAACTGTGTAGGTCAAAGCACGAAAAGTACATTTTTTCAATAAATTCGTACATTTGGCAATCTCACTGTTTTACTGATAAACAGGATTTACTGTGGTTCGAGGTTGTACAGTAACATAAACAGTAGATAAAACGCGAGAACAAATCGTAATTGTATCTAGATCAATGCTCCCACCAAATGATAAACACCTGACCCAATTACCTAATGACCCAGTATCTTAAATTGCTTAGAAACAACAATATATAATTTACATAACCAATCTTATCTTATATTAACCTTATATTATTTTTTTATCAATTAAATGTTGTTCCATTGTAAAATCACCTTGATCCTTAATATTGAATTATGGAGATAGTAAAGATATTGTTCTTGTTTAAGTACAATATTGCATTTTTACACTACACACGACTTTATTTATCTTTAACTTTTATTTGTTTAAAAATAATATTTAAATAGTTACATTAAGGAATGGTAAGCAAAATTTAACTAAAGAAATATTAAATGTGTGATGAAAGTATACGCCATAAAGTCTTACTAATATTATAAAGGCGATTGATTATTTGTCACAATAGGATGTTTTTACTAAATCACCAGAACAGCTAAGACAAATCTAGATGAAATTTGGCACAAATATGCATTATAGTCTGAAACCACATACAGGCCACTTTTTATGTGGCCTGTATGTCATATGTGGTACTTTTATGTGTAGAAATTACAGTTCTCGTGAGAAAAATCTGTTTTTGGTTTTTATAAAACGAGTGTATTTCTAGTTATAATTGTCCATTATTAATGTGATTAATTCTTATACATATTTTTAAATACTAATTGATGACGGTGTAAAATCATGACTTTTACATATTTATTATTATATGTACATTCGTACCATTCATATCTATACAACATTACTTACCAGTTAAATTTAAGTATCGCTCTTCCAAAGTTTGATAGTCTTGTCGTTCTCGAGTGCCGCGGATGCTATGATGTTTTCAGTGGGATGGCAAGCAGTGCAGAGCACTGTGTCTGTATGCCCCGAGAGCCGCTGAACTATTTCCTTTGACTGCAGGTTCCAGATGTATACCAGATTGTCCTCTGAGCCTGATACTATCCACTGAAAGAGGATAATCATATTTATGAAAGTCATGTCTATCTCAAACAATATCACAACTTTTAGTGTTAAGTATGTCATTGAAACAAATCACCATGTACTCTTTACAATAAAGCAGTTTCTTAGTGTAGTGAATATTGAAACCCAAGGCCTTCTGTATTAATCCTAGAAAAGATTAGAGCCATACCCAAGTTGGACCAGATTAATTGCTACCCCTTAGGAACAGATATATATTACATATAAAAAATTCAAAATCCTTCCACGATTTAGACATAACCAATTCCTTTGTATGTATGTATGTATATTGACTTATGATTCGTAAGTAAGATGGGATAGTATTAAAAATTATAATAGCACTTACACTATGCGAAAAATTAATTTCGATCCCTTGCAGATTTAATAGCTTGTATGTCAACTAAGTAGTTGCTTTTGGTAGTTTGGGTTGTAACGACATGAGTTAGGAAAAAATATTTCACATATATAAATAAGTAACACAGATTGGTGAAAACAACTCACTTTTCCGCCGGTAACGCTGAAATTCGCGAAGATGCAATACTTTTCGTTCTTGTGACCTGTATATGTCTTGAGGCACTTTCCTCTGCTGTAGTCCCATAGTTTCAGCGTGTTGTCCAGGGTGGCTGCCAAGATGTATTTGCCGTTTGGAGAAAACTTCACAAATGATACAGGCGGATTGTCATCATCTATTAGCGTTTTTAAACACTGTCCCGATGCGGTGTCCCAGATTCGACTAAAAATATACATAAACATGTTATACGTTTTATATACGAGTTAAGCAGAGTCTTTCTGAGTAACATCAAAACCCACTGCGGTTACTAATGCACGCCAGGCGCGGTGACTATTGGCAGAGGCCCTATTAAGAGACGCATATGTTCAACGTAAATTAATGGACGTGAAATCTTGTTTTTAATAGAAATATTTGCTGACGGCGCTAAATTTGCCGGTACGAGAAACACGCGATTATACTTAATTCAGTTTTCTCGATATTACCTATCTTTTTTCCTCTGTGTCACAAATATGGGTAAAGAAAGGCCTTTACGATGTGATTCTCGTAATATGATGTCAAAGATTTGAATGTTCTTTGAAAATAAAAAATAACAACTGGTTTGTTTATAATAGCATTTTATAGGTGGAACAAGGTATTTTATAATAAAAATGCATATAATCTGTAATAACTGATACTTATATATTTTTTGTACTTGTTTTGTTGCTGACGCTACCCTATAAATAACGTCACGTCGAAAGCGGCAAACTTAGGACGAAGGGGTAGTATTCGATCATAATTTTACTCTTATGCTATCTAAGGATAATTTCAATTTAGACATAGTGCTGCCGCAAGACAACATAACGGTTATCATACTGCACATGGGTAATTGTACCAGTTTTTGTTGTTCGTAAAAAAAGTATGTAATTTAGTGTCACTTACCATAATCCATCATAACTTGAAGATACAATTAAACTTCCATCTCGGTTGAAATGCACTGCGGACACAGGATCTGAATGTGCTGGTAGAGTTTTCAAACATTTTCCTACAAAGGAAAAATACAATATTTCATCAGTCAAGATTATTTAAATAAATACAAATGACATTATCAAACTATAATTCTATGTTCATACAAACTAAATGGAAATTATATGCATTGCAGTTATCATTAATATTTAATTAAACTTATTCAGATTTAACAGACGATTATGAAACGTCACTATTATCATTAATCATAAGTTACATTAAATAATATTGCAATTTACATAAATGAATATGCACTGATTACTGTTCAAAGAGATTTTGACATAATCTTTTAATAAATTGAGACACATTAGCTGGTTAAAATCAAATTTAATAACCTGTTCTGACGTCCCATATCCGAACACTCTCATCGAAGCTGCCAGATACAATAAGATTGCTTTGTGGGTTGAAGTTACAACAGAATACATAGTTGCTGTGTCCTTTAAGAGTTTTCAAACATTTTCCTGAACTTAATTCCCAAACCTGCAAGAGAAAAATGACATTTCAAGTTATTATAAAAAAATAATTTAGATTACTTTTAATTAAGATTTATTCCAGATACACCTGTTTTATAGCTAAACGTAAACTAATGTTTACCATTATATATTACGTCTATTTAATACAAAGAAATTAAATTGAGTTAACATTCACCACTAACATATTTAATAATAAGATAAATTGTATATATCAGGTGTCATACAGTAGACTGATCCTCATAAATATTTTTGATACACTTTTTAATCAGGTTTTAATAATGGTGTCAGATATTCCATATTTTGTACTTAACAATTTTAATGTATGACCCTTAAGTAATGTTAGATCAGTATCTTGTAAATGTTGTGTTGTTAAATCGATGTAAGTAACAAGTACATTAAAAGTATATAATGCCATTGCGTTATATACTTTAAAAATTGTACTTGCATCATAACAAAAATAAAATGTGTATTTTTAATCACTATAAACAGTGAATTGATGACACTGCGCATTATGCAATGATGGACTTTAAAATCAAGCTAGCTACATTTAGAACTTTCTAAGCTTATCAGGCATATCAAACATTAAACAGTGTTATCAAAATTTACTTTACACATTTATCTTAAACATGATAAGAGGGTCAATCACTGTGGGAAATCTTGTAATTCTACATGTAAAGTTCTATAGTACACATGTACAACACATATTACTTTATATCTTTTTGAAAATTTTGAAAACATAACAGCTTATAAATAATTTCTTATAATTTTATTCCTATAACAATACACTTAAATTTTTTCAGTGAATAGGATAATTACAACATTTTCAGTATTTTTAAAATAATATCTGACATACTTAAAAAAACCTTGACATTTTGGTTCATCACTGATACGTGTTATAAAGTATGTTGTATGTAAGTGCAAAACTTTGAACATTTGAACGTTTGACTAGCAAACATTTGAAGCCTGTGAATTTCTAATAAAACATTTATAAGGAAGTAAGTTTTATATAGTATAGTATAGTTATAAGTACTATATTCACAAAAAATTAAAAGTATTTTTTCAACACTTTAAATGAGGTCACTTACGAAGTTACGTCTACACAAAGACATGATTACACGGCAAAAAGTATGTTGCCATGCAAAAAAAACTTATGCTAAGTACAGGTGGCCTTGAGTTCTGTGTCCATGATTTAGACATTTTTTGTGTGGATTAATTACCCACTAACTTACAATATGTAAGCAACCACATTTAAAAATAAATTTTACAACATTTATAATTTAGGTATGTGGTGAAAATCTCGGCCAGATGTAATCTTAGGCACCTCACAATTTCTCAAATTTACATATTAGAAAATTAATTTATCACATGCTTAAAGGAAAACATTATAAAGATACCTACATTTCTGAGAGATCATAAAGTAGTTTAAAAAAAAGGCGTAAACTCTACCAGTACGTATTTGTCAAGCAGTGGATTATGACCCTAACATTTGCACTCTTAGAGGAGACCCAGCTCCAGCAATGGAAGAATAATGGATTGAGCTTTTAATCTTATACATGTAACTTGTGGCATGTCCACAAATTGTGGTCAAGTGTGTCAAAAAAGTTTTGAATCATATATAAATGTTAATTAAATGCAAAAATCAATGAATCATTTTTATAATATCAGCATATATATTAACATTCAAATTAAAACATTTTGCAGTACTGTCAAATAAGTTTCAAATAATTATAATATATTTACACATGTTAATTAAATGCCAAAATCAATGAATCAAATATTTTATGTAAAATCATCCTATTTATTAACATTAAATTGAAATAATTTGCAGTACATATATAATACTAAAAGTTCTAGGAAAGACTCACTCCGACAACGTCTATCCTAAGATCTTAGAATAGGACTTTCGTGGAACTAGTATTAACCCAATATTATCTTCACAGCTCTTAGTAGTTACCCATAACACTTCCACCAGACCAGTTAAGCCAACAAATTTCTTTCCGACTTTTCAAATAAATAAAATATTCTCACCTTTAAAGTTTTGTCATCACTGGCACTAACTATCAACCTGCTGTCCGATGACCATGCCACATCACTGATGCCCATTTTGTGTCCTGAGATTGTCTTCTCAAATTTGCCATCATATGCACCCCACACCTTAATAAGCTTGTCAGCAGCTGAAATGGAATTGAAAAAATATATTATATTTATGTACAGTAAAAATTTGTAACTTGTATTGTCTGTTTGAAGTATTAAAAAAATTATAATTCAGTAATACACAGAAACTGTTACATCTGATTCTAGAGGTTAGTACCTAAGAGATCTGGGTATAAATTACATTTAAGCGTCTGATTATGACTAAAAATTACCATAATATATTTATGCTTATAAAAATAATTATAATCGAAATATATAAATTTATATTCATGATCTAAATATAATATATATCTTTCTACCACTTAATAATTAATATGTTAAATGACTATATGTAATGGCTAATCATGGAAATACCTGACAAAATTGTACAGGTATTACATATTATGGACGGGCTATTTTCATGCAGTGCATCCTGATAAAACTGAGTACAAGAACATGAGTTTAGTAACTTGTAGGGGTCGTAAGAATAGCATCGTAAAACATTATAAATAAACGATACCCTCTATTAATAGTCAGTGACACACATATTTGATGTGTTCATCCTTTGACCTTTGTCAAACTGTTTTGTACTGGAGCACACTTTAATTTATGTATTAAGCATTTATATTTAGTACTAATGTTCTTGCAATGATTTAATTTTATTAATTTAAGTATTGCTAACAATCCTTATGCAATACTATTACAAAAATATACATGCAAATCAATGTACTATTGTGCAATGACAGCTTTATTTTTTGAAAATCATATATATATATAAATAAATATTAATTAAAATACATTGGTCTTGGATACCAGAAAAGGAATAATGAGAGAAAGCTGTTAATATGAACTTTGCACACTTTTAATGTGTCAATAAGTATACTAGGCATATCTGTTAAGAATTATGCAATAATATTGCACACTTAACATTATATTTCATACAGTAATACAGTAATGCCTGTTAGAACTTCCAAAGAAAGTTGTACAGTATTGCACAATACTAGCATTCGACCTGCAATGCTGGTAGCAACCACATTCATTATCATGTTATTTTGTACATGCCCCAGTTAGATGTGTGAACAATTTTCACTTGGATAGATGTGCAACTTGTTGCTTGTAATTTAATAATGTGGACGAGTTGTAATATGATACAAATTCGTGACTTCTGATTATTTAAATTCCTTTAACACATCGTATTTACGAGTAATCTACAGAAAGCTTATATACTCAAGAGTAGCGCCATAAACTGGTTTTACAAAAAAGTGTATGTATTGCGCTGCGATAAAGGCCATTGTTTAATCAATTACTTCCGTTTTATTAATAATTCATTAGCGACTATAGAGCTTACTGCACTAGTACGCTGCGCAAAGCAACGGGCGTTTCAGATCGTAACAACACAAGGGCCAAGGCAGCCAGCTATAAAATACTCGTAAACCGGCTCAATGTTTAGTTACTGATAACCGATCAAATGTACGCTAATCATAAGCAACTCACAGGAGCTCGCGAGCCATTCACCGTTCGGACTGAATTTCACCGACGACACAGCCTTCGTGTGCCCGGCAAGAGTGAATTTGAGAGTGTAGTTCGGCTTCTGAAAATCGATACCAAAATTAGCGCCAAATCGCACGTGCTCACACAAGAAGTTACATAAACATGTGCGACCCGCCAGATTGACGCAAAACTATGAAATTACTATATTTCAACTAAACTTACCGCCACTGACGACTTATTCGATTGCGGAGCGCTCTGTGATAACGAATTTGGACCGGACAGATTATTTGAGGGCCCACCGAGCGTTTGGTGTGCGTTAGGATGGCCTGGCCCCGGCCCTAGCGGCACCATGTTTTAACTTTCGACGCACTTCTTTTCTATTGTTTATTCGTCACCCAATACAATCACTTATACACACAGAACAAGAACGTAAATAACACTTGCAAACAAATATACCGGAAAACTTTTCACTCCCTGGCGTATTTCTTATAATTTCAACGTAGATATTCAAAGAACATTCTAAATCCGAGCGTCCCAATGCGTGCATATTTCGCGAAGAGCAAGCAATGATGCCAACATTACAACATAAAAAAGAGGCCCACTCGCTCGCGTTCCTTGCTTCGTTTTGTTTTTCCTCCACCTGTAAAACGAGTAAGTAATATCTGATATTAGGATATGACATAGGCAAATTTTGTAATTTTATAGTAAAAATTAAGAAAAATTACATGCTAATTTTGAATGGTTTATTGTTATTTCGTTGTACAAGTTAAATGTACGGTGTTGTGCTTAAATACTTTTGGTATATGGCAAGCATATTTGACCCTTTTGACATACACAAGGTTAAAGTTGACAAATTGTACAAACGATTGGGAAGTCTACGATTATTTTAAACATTAAATTAATTGAAGAAAAATAAGGTATATTGGTAAAGATGGCTTTAAATAAGCTTAGTATCGATGCTTTGAACTTGAGCGGTAAGCGCGTATTAATGAGGTACGTAATACTTTGATAATATTCCAAGAAATTATTCCGATACATCGAAGTCAGTATAAAATTGTATAATAATATTACTTAAATATTTTAGGGTAGATTTCAACGTACCACTCAAAGAAGGAGTAATTACCAACAACCAGCGCATCGTAGCTGCTTTGGATTCGGTGAAGTATGCCCTGGAGAAGGGTGCCAAATCCGTGGTTCTTATGTCACATCTTGGAAGGCCGGACGGCAATGCCAACTTGAAGTACACCCTGAAGCCGGTTGCAGAGGAACTGAAAAAGCTTCTTAACAAGTAAGCTAGGCATTGAATAAAATTAGTTACCCAAAACTTTATACATACCTACCAAAACTTCTATTAAAATTCTATATAGTTTTAAAAAATTATCTCCCCTTATTGCTTAGGTAAAAATGTGTTATTTTTGTGTAAAAAATATACATTTTGTTGTTTATAAGTACAATGAAATAATTCCATATATTAAAAAAACCATCATTGCCTGTAAAATTTCTATTGCAATATTTTTCTGTAAAGATTAAATTGTATTGTGTTTTTAGGGATGTCACATTCCTCGCTGATTGTGTTGGAGCGGAGGTTGAAGCAGCTTGTGCAGACCCGCCAGCAGGTTCCATTATCCTACTGGAGAACCTTAGGTTCCACATTGAAGAAGAGGGCAAAGGTGTAGATGCCAGTGGTGCCAAAGTAAAGGCTGACCCGGAGAAAGTGAAAGCATTCCGAGCTAGCCTGAGGAAGTTAGGGGATCTTTACATCAATGATGCTTTTGGTAACAATTTTACTAATAAAATGAGCTTAGATAACCCTTAATTAAAGTTATAAAAATAACTCATTGAAATCTTTATCTATCAATACCGATAATATTGTGTTTATCTGTTTAGTTTACATTTAATTCACACATAGCAGTGTATGTTTACCTTTTGTAGATATAATTGTTATGAATTACTCTATAATTATAAGATTGGGGAATATTATTATCATTCAAGTATACTTAATTTTTATTACAATAAAAAAGTTACGAAGAAGACGGCGGGCTACCGCTGGACTCACATGGCACAGAACCGGCCGGAGTGGTGCAGATTAGGGGAGGCCTATGTCCAGCAGTGGACTTTGAAAGGCTGATGGATGGATATTACTATTTTTTTTTTTTTGTTTATAAATACGAAGTAGCAAACGAGCAAGCAGCCCACCTGATGGTAAGTGGTTACTGCCGCCCATGGACATATGTA
>DWNE01001562.1:0-21575 GCA_018249875.1 Cecropterus toxeus | reverse complement strand
TCAACCCATTATTGTCCCACTGCTGGGCACGGGTCTTCTCTCAGAATGAGAAAGTTTTAGGCCATAGTCCACCGCGCTGGCCAAGTGCGAATTAGTAGACTTCACACACCTTTGAGGACTCTTTTTTTTTATAAGAACTCTCAGATATGCAGGTTTCCTCACGATTTTTTCCTTCACTTCTAAATTAAGCCTTAATTGAAATGTACACATGTAAAAGATCCTTTAGTGCGTTACCAAAACCTCTCTTTTGCTAGATTTCTACAAATCTGTTATATCTAATAACTTGCAATTTAACTTCGATTTTTTTAAAGTTTTATACCTGGTGAGCGATTCGTATTCCTGCATCATTTTTTCGTTCTCCATGGCAATGCCGACGACCTTGCCGATCCTCTTGCCCTGAACCGTCTCCTGCTTCAGCTTGCTGAAGTAATGGTAATACGTCACCACGTACGTGATGATCGACTTCTCGTCAGGGTGGTCAACGGCTATGTCTAAATGGAAAATAAAAGTGTAAGTTTGGTTTCATATTAAACTTTACAATGTTTTTGATACAAATTAATATTTAATTCCCTTTACAATATACATTTAACGTGTACGCAGTCTGATGATAAGTATTAGCTATAAAATTATAGTCTTTCGCGAGAACGCCTCGGATAAGTGTTTTTTGACGACCCACGTGGTGTAGCGATCACTATACCGATCTTACGCGCAATGGGTCCCGGGTTCGATCCCCGGCCAGACAGACATCTGAATGATGAGTTAAGATTTCTGTTCTAGGTATGCGTGTTTGTGTATTCGTCTTTGTATGTCCATAGCACCCACGACATAGGACAAAATCCTAGTGTGGGGCTATGACTGTAGAAAGCGTATTTCTTTTCCTTTTGCTTCCTCAAATTATACACTTCAAACCAAAATGCAGCAGAGTTAAGCTCTGCTGTATTTTGGTAGTGCTGTTGTAATTAATCAGAAGTCGGTATGGCCGTGGTCCCTTGAGAGACGAATCACAGAGGGTGCTACAACCTATAAAATATCGGATAGAATATAACTAGTCTGTCTAGCTAACCCAAAATCTGATTCTGGATTCATTATAAAATTTTGAGGCAGTTCATGAACTCAAGATCCATATAAGAAAAAATGTATAAAAATATAATAATATAAATAAATTAACTACTAGTCAGAATAACATTACTACACCACACTGAAAATACTAAAAATACTGGACAATCCCTTTCATAAGCAAGACACATTATTATTTTCCACGCAAGACTAACCTTCGGCATCCAAGAGCTTCGTAAGTCCGAGCTTCTCCTCAGCAACGTTGAACGCATTGTTCAAGTTGTGGATGGGATTGCTTCTGTGCAACTTCTCGAACTGGATCAAGTCTGGTCTGTGTTTGTGTATGATGGCGTTGAATGCCAGCCCGTCACGCCACGAGGTTGTGAAGTTGCGTACGTTCACGTTGTTGTAGCCTGCAGTCTTCATCTGACACCACAGCAGCAACGCGTCCTTGGCGGACTTTGTCTCTTTGTTGTCCGTCTCTTCGATGGTGATGTCTTGGATCTGGAAATATCATAGAGAAACAGTTGAATTAATAAACACTAGTATCTATTACTTTATTTGTGGGTGGTGTGTCTATTAATATTTTTGTTATACAACAAACCTATTAAACGAGTAGGAACAGAAGGAAAACCGACATCACCACAACACACCGAATGGAAAATCTATAAATACTGTTTTGCAAATCACATGCTGTGCCCCGCTGTTTCACCCGCTACTACATAAAAAAAACAAACATAGAGTGACATTATAGCCACCCTCAATAAATGAACTATCCAACACAAAAATATTTTTTCAAATTTAACTAGTAGTTCCTGAGATAAGCGCGTTCAACCAAACACCCAAACTCTTCAACTTTATAATATTAGTACAGATCTAACGTATTTCATCTACATACAGGACATAAGTAGATAATTAAACATATGAGCTATAGAACCGCAAAGTTTGCAATGAATTCTCTCCTGCCACATAGCAGTAATGTTTACGCTGCATTGTTTTGACCTAAAGGTTATGATGAAGCATACCTACATAACGCAACGCATTTCTAATCAAGCTCATGGTATACTACCTTCAAGGTAGAATACTATGAGATGTCAACTTCAGAGTAGATGGACAGCATGACTACTTGCTACATTTTTCTTATATGAAAAAAACGTAGCAAAATCACTGCTTTTAAAGTTGAACTTGTCTTTAAGCTTTTTTGAAGAACCCCATATCATATCATAAAATACATCGCAGATTTTTTTCAAGAGCTTCCACAATTAAAATTGAATCACCTGGAACCGCAGGATGATAGTCCAGATGAGACCGAGGCTGAGTCGTGGGTTGCCGTCGACGATATCGTGGGAGCCCATGTTCTCGAGGTGGACACGTTGCTCGCGAAGAAACTGCAGCGCTTTGTCCACGTTTTCTAAGCAGTGAATACGCATCTTTCCTTTCGTTGGACGGGGCTGGTGAAACAAATGCAAATAAGTAAAGAGGTAAAATAAAATACGCAAAGAACAGCTCGTCCATAACAAGTAATTAAGATCTATTTACAGAGAATGTAAAATGTTATGATGAAATGATTAACCACAACAAAATAGAAATAGATAGTGTTTTAGTTAAAAAACATATCACAAATTATAACTGTGTAGTAACTGAATTATGAAGGCCATATGTTTACGAATTATCATCAGATCCAAGTATTTAATTTTGGATGATTGATTCCAAGTATCAAGGAAAATGAGTAGATTTTACTCTCAAAAACATGAATGTATGAAGTTTTGCTTTTATTGTCCTCTGAAACAGTAAAATAATTTAATTTCGAAACAGATAGTACCACTGTTATTCAATTAACCTCAGTTTAGGCTATTGCTTGCGAGAAGATCTAATATATAAAATTCTCGTGTCAGAGTTTTCGTTGCCATACTCCTCCGAAACGGCTTGACTGATTTTGATGATTTTTTTGTGCTTATCCGATATCTATGAGAATCGGCCAACAACTATTTTTCATCCCCCTAAATGTTAGGGGTAGTACAACCCTAATTTTTTTTTATTTTTTAGACAAAATTTTTAATTTCTATTTTTTTATGATACAACATACAAAAATACATACAATCCTCAATTTTCACCCTTCTACGATCAACCCTTATTTTTTAATAGGAAATTATTTATATGGCAAAACAACGTTTGCCGGGTCAGCTAGTATTATTTAAAAATATGTACCTCCGGTAATGATTTAGTTTTATGCGTTTCAATACCACCCATGAACATGACGTTAGGTGGCACTGGAATATTTTCAACCCAAGAAAGATGAGCATTAAGAATTAACAAATCAATGTTATTATCGAGTAACTCAACCGTTGGTACTTCAGGACCGAAATGCCTTTTCAATACTTCATTATCAAATGTTTCACCCTTTGCTAGTATCCTTTTAAATAACAATTCAATACCTAATTCTGTAACTTTCTCCCAAAAATTAAGATAATATATTCGTTTTCGAATAACAATGGGGTAAAGAAAAGGATGTGTTGAAACACCCATTGCCATGAAATTATTTGGTGTACCCCCAAAAGAGCTCACCAGTACGAGTGGAGCTTTAAAGATATGGGATAGAACCAACGCAGGTCTAACGCAGGCTTCTGTTAAAACTAAATCATAATAATTTTTGTCTTTATGTAGAACTTGTTGCACTTTTTCTTGATTTAATTGCAATTGAAAAATGTTTGTAAACATTTCCAGTACCAAACTGATTTGGGTTAAAGTGCCGCTGTGTTTTCTCATATTCACTTTGAGATCGTCAAATCTTTTGTAGGATATGTCATGAACATCAATTTCTGTCAAGTTGGTAAGTGCTTTTCCTTCAGGAAATAAGGGATCTGTAGTAATAACAGTAACATCATGACCTCTTCTTAAGAGTTCTTCAGTTAACGGACGGAAGACAATTTGATGACTTATTGATGGAGTTGGAAAAAATGCTAAAATCCTTGCTGCATTCAACACTGATACTTCGCATAGTAAAAATGCACAAACAATACGAAGATACATATGAAAAAACATTTTCACTTTTCGTTGCCCGTTTTCCTGTTCACACAACAAATGACACGAATTAATAAATTGTATAAACACGTCGCAATCAAGCGCTTATTTGAACTTAGAGTAAAATTTTTAATGAATTAATATTCGACGTTTCTGGAGTTATCTTAAATGCTGCAGTTGTTTAAAGTTCCGTAAAGAAATTTTAAATGGTGAAACCCAAACTCATTTGACCTCGACTCCGTCACACCTATGTCTAGAATTGCTTTTTCTGACTTTAAAACATCAGTTACATACGAATTCTGGCGTCAGTTCATTCCATCCTTCCATTTGTATTTTTACTAATTCTACAATGATGGAAATTCAACATGGTTAGACGATCAATACAGATTGACAACAGACTGATAAAATTATGATAAATCGTTTGGACACAGAACGCAACAGCCTTGAATTCATATGGATATTATAAGTAAGAAAAGTTTTGCGAGACCATCATTTCTTTTATACATATTATAGTATAAAGTTTGAATTTAATCCCATAAATGGGGCAGTGCTTCTAACAATAATTTAAAATGCTATGAGAACTTGCTATGCTATTTAGAAATTAAGTATGACAGTATTTGTCATCAAGTAAGAAGAAGTTCTATATAAAATTTAGCCCGGAATATACCTATGTCTTTATCGCGTGGGCTTGAAACAACTTGCATCCAATAGTCGAATATTTTACATGTGTTCTCCTCAATAAAAAAAAAATGAACAACAGCGTACAATGGAGTGAATTAGCTGTACGAATATGGGAGGCGAGAGCGCAGAGTAGATAAAATGATTTATTTTATATAATCATGTACGACTCTGATTTACTCAGTGTTAAACAGAACCCTCAGTTTTAAATTTGACTCCCACTTACCAAATAAAATTGTACAAATAGATTCAAGTAGGAAACACTTGAATCTATTTGTACAGTACTAATACACACATAAACATACATATAGTTCGAGCGTTACGTTACCTTGATACTTTATGACGATAGTCGGATTTATCAGATGGTAGAACCAGTATTGTTTGTCCGGGGGGTACCACTGCTAGACACTGCCGGGGGGTACCACATTAGCGTGAAGCAATTCTTGCGTTTCGCCGAAAGGGTGTAGTTACCGTCTCACTTATATATGAGACGAATTTTAGTCATCGGTAGTAGCAACGCATCTGTTATTGACGCAGATGTCAATGAGCGGCAGCAATCACATACCATCAGGTGGACTCCGTGCTTGTTTGCCACTTCAATCTAATAAAGTAGCTTCTGAAATTAGCGCGTCAACCAAACAAACAGCTTTATAATATAGTAAAAACTTTGGGTTTTACTACTACGAAGTTTTTTTCTTTTCAATGCATCGAGATAAAATCTTGTTTTTTTGGTAATATTCTTCTAATATTATTATTATTTATCCAGGTATGTTTAAAACAGGCACCATTATTCTGCATACTGGGCGCGTACAGGTTATAGAATGTACTAGATAAATTAAAATGTGTTTCTTCAGTTATGCAGTCTTTGTACTATTATTATGTTAACAAGGATTTTAGGATTTTTCCCATCTCCATCGATAAGTCACCAAATCGCCTTCTGTCCGTTAACTGAAGAACTTGTAGAGGTTATGATGTTACTGTTATTACTACAAATCCAATGTTTCTCGAAGGGAAAGCACCGACCAATTTAACAGAAATTAATATCCATAATATATCTTACAATAAACTTGATGAAATCAAAGCAAATATGAGAAAACACACCAGCTCTTTAACCCAAATTACTTTATTAGCTGAAATATCTACAAAACTTTTTGAAATGGAATTAAGAGATAAAAAAGTGCCAGAAGTATTACATAAAGACAATAAATATTATGATTTAGTTTTTATAGAAGCTAGTTTTGTTCTGGTCACCTCTTTTGGTGCAACACCAAATAATTTCTTAGCTCTGGGTGTATCGACACATCCTTTTCTTTACCCCGCTTTTCTTAGAAAACGAATATAAAAATCTTACTCTTTGGGTGACGATAAAAGCACTAGTTATTGAATTGTTTTTAAAATAGATAATAGCCAAGGTACAAATATTTGAGAATAAAGTAATAAAAAAATATTTTGGTACTGAAGTACCAACGGTTGAACAACTCAACAATAACATTGATTTGTTACTTCTCAATGCTCATCATTCTTGGGTTGAAAATATTAAAGTGCCAACTAACGCCGTGTTCATGGGTGGCATTCAAACGCATAAAACTAAATCACAACCGAAGGTGAATAATATATGACGGCGCAGCAGCCTGTATGGCATGTAACAGGTTGACATTTAGCTATCAATGTCTTTAAGCGTCTAGCGTCTACCGTGTAGGATAGCTAATATTGTGGCGACTTACTTGGAATTACGTGAACGACAGAAATATGCAAGTCTCAGCCCGGATTCTATCCTTTGGCATCAAAACGATGTGAACTTGGGGTTTTGACACTCAGCCTTTCTTAAAAAACCTTTTGAAAAAACTAAGTTAGTAAAACAATTATTATTTGACGACCCGCGTAGCCGAGCGGTCACCATACCGGTCTGACGCGCAGTGGGTCCCGAGTTCGTAGCCCGGCCAGACAGAAATACGAATGATGAGTTTAGATTTCTGTTCTGGATCTGGGTGTTTGTGTATTCATATTTGCGTGTCCATGGCACCCACGACACAGGAGAAAATCATAGTGTGGGGCTATGAGTGTAGAAAGCGTGTTTTGTTTTAAATTACCATAGGACTGGCACTTACCAACGAGAGTAGATTACTATAGGTTTCCGACGAGACAATTCGCCAGCGTTTTGGGAACGCTGTCCAAAGTTAACAATATGGACGAATAAATGTCAAAATAAGTTACAATTTTAATTTTATTTTCATTTAAGATCATCTATAGTCAATGAATTACAAGTATATTGTCATTGACAGCAGTTTCATTGTCGTCTAAAAATGGAAATCGATTTAAAGTAATAAAAACAATATGGCTAAGTATTAATGTAATAGCCTAAAGCATAGCCTAAAGATTGCAAAAATACCAATATGTTTTCTTTATTAGTCCGATTACTTCCAGGATCTAGAGTCATATTTGAACTCTTCAAAAAGGGAGTAATATACATCAGCTTCGGAACAAATGTTGAAATGTACAAGATAAGTGCTGAGAAGAGGAAAAAATGAATAATGTTTTGTCAAAATTGCCATATGATGTTTTATGGGATCTAGCTACACTTCCCGAAGGAGCAGATAGCAGTAGAACATCTAAATGGTTTCAAGCAGATTTTCTGAGAATGTAAAAGGCATCACGTTGATCATATTAATACGTACAGAAGTGTAGCGTATCTTGGCAAACAAGCCTCATATTATTATTAGGCATTTAAGGCAAGATACTGGAGCTATATTTTATTGCTATGTAAAAACAAAAAATTAGAAAAAGATATTATACAAACAAAAATACAAACCCGCTGAGTTTCCTGCTGGCTTCTCAGTTGAGGTCGCGTTCCGATCCGGCGGTAATGCAAGAAAATATTGTAACTGAAAATTTGTAAGTGCCCCCGTAGGCCTATGCAAAATAAAGACATTTCATTTCATTCATATAATCAGGCTGTTTTGGTTTATTTATCTCTGTAAAAAGACAATGCAATTCTCGCTTATAGAGATTGATTTACCGCCTGTATACCTAAGCAAAAGTCTGTGGTTAAATATATCTGGCCTTTCTTGGAAGGTCGAAATTATTTTTGGAAGTCAATATAAAAGTACTGCCTGTCTATTTATTTAAAGATATCGTATCGTATAAATGGAAAACGTCTGGAATAGGTTTAAACATAAGTTCTGTAAAGTTGATACGTTAACGTGCAACACAAAAATTTAAATATTAATTCCAACCAAAACTAATTAGTTGCATAATCAGACACGATAAACGTAGAATAAAGAAGTACATATGTATGATAATGCAAAACGTTGTATATAAAATGACATGAATAACAACAAAATTCGTCTGACCTTGTAAAATAGACGGTACATAGTTTTCGCGGAAATTTGAACAGATATCTTCTTACAATAATATCCGATTTACGCAATATGAAAATAAAACCTTGATTAACAATGTATATTATATAACAATTCGCTGGTTTATAAGCGGTGATAATAATGTATATTACTCATTTATTTCCAGTTTTAATTGTGAGAACTCTGTTATACTTAGTCTTATAACTAAAAAAAGATCATTTTTTTATTTTTTTTTTTAATTATATGAAGTAGCAAACGAGAAAGCAGCCCACCTGATGGTAAGTAGTTACTGCCGCCCATGTACATATGTAAGCAACTTCATATAGAACAGGGGTTTTATCTGAAGTCGACCACAAATGCGTTAATTCTCCCGAGGACTGAGATGGTCGCCTCATATAAAAGTGAGCATAGCTATCACGAGATCTATTCGTGAGATACAGCCTGGTGACAAACAGACGGACAGACGGAAAGCGGAGTCTACCCTATTACTAAAATAGGGTTGCGTTCTTACCCTTTGGGTACGGAACCCTAAAAATATATCTAATTGGAAGTCTCGTGAGAAACCAAGCAGATCAACAAAATGTATTTCAGTAAGTTCACAAAATAAAACTTTAATACTGATTGATTGGCAGCGAACAATTTAAACTGGTCGATGTAGAAACATAAAATTGCACATAAGTTCTTTATGTAACTGAACTGTTGAGAATTGAGGTAGAATTATATTCCTCACCTATGAGATCTAAATTTTATGTAATACTATGACCATTAAATTATATAATTCATTCTTGAACATATATAATTCAACCTTTTATAGCAATAAATCAAACATACACATTATTGTTTTGAAGGTAATATACCATTTAAACATACAAATATTTTTAGTAAATAAACATACGTTTTTAACGGTTTTTGCCTTGCATAAACTTTTCTTAAAACAACTCAGGCGACCAGACTTACGAGTACTTATTCTACACAAGTGACTACTCTCCGTATGATATACCCACTTAAATACATTTAGCACAAATAAAACTAGTTTTCTAATGCATGGATAGAGACATCGGCAATTCATTCCGTCTGCCATCTTTATTAGTTTTTATACTTCTCATTACATACACCATTAGTTACTTCATACGTAGTTCATTACTTCAACCGAATTTTGGTGTCAATCAATCGATAGAGGAGAAAAGAATTGTAACTACTATCTTTATATTTCTTACAAATGAAAGTTTGTAATGTTTTCATTTAAATTGTCTTGTAAGTTTGTATGTATGTGTGTATTTGTATGTATTATAAATCAGTTAACACTCATTGAGCAAAAATTTTGTGAATACTTTTGTTTTGTACGAGAGTTACTTTAGTGAAATCTACGTATCTTAGAATAGACAGCATTAGTAATTAATAGTTATGTTAAAATTGCAACGGATCGAGATATAAGAAAAAACATTAGTGAATGCACCTTTTTACCCTACTGCCTCAGAAGGATAATGTTTTCCGAGCGTATGTATGTATGTCTGTTTGATTGTATGTGTATTTCTTTGGCACGCACTACAGCCCAAACGGCTTGACGGATTGTGACGTAGGATATATCATTAGAATCGTCTCAGTTTGCAGTGACGTAGGCCATAAAGCTTCTAAAAATGGCGCCTACTAATAGGGAGGGACGTTTTTTTACTATCGCGACAATATGGGTATCAAATGTAATAATCTGTATGTACTAGTAAATAGACAATTTTTAATATATATATTAAAAATAGTACATTTACTTGACTATTTTGTCGAAAACTCATATAAAGCGTTAAATTAGAAATATCATTATGAACAAATAAATCGTTTTACAGAATCGGGTTTATTGTTTTACTATTTTTAACAATGTTACTAGTTTAATCAATCCGTCAATATTATATAGGTAACTTTCATTTCGTAAAAGATGTTACATCCACCTTTAACAATCGGGGGCAGAATAAACTTTCATTCACTATACCTTTCGCTTATACTGTATATTATAATACTGTATCAGATTTTAGCATTATTGTCAAAATATCAATATGGTCGTACGTGAAACCTATAAACAGCACGAATCAGCCAGATCAAGTTAAACGTACCTTTCTCTCTGCGGTCGCGGTTAGCTGTTGAAGTCGCTGCGTCATGTTCGATAAGCTCTGCTCGAAAGCTGACACCACGTGTGCCTAAAACAAATAAAAGAATGATTACAACACTTGCTCGTAATTAATTAGTCACGGTTGCATCGTTGACCCATTTGTAACCAACAGTTGGACATGGATCTTCTGAGAATATTAATTGGATTTAGGATAAGGCTTGACAGACTGTACAGCTTTGAGAACTAATGAAGAAAATTAAGAATTCCTATACATTTTGGTTTCTTCGCGATGTTTATCTTCACCACTAAAGCGTGCTGCTAGCAGTATTAATATATTTACAGGTCAGCCAGATGTGAACAAAATGAAAATAAAAAAATAAAAAAAAAAAACAAAAAAAAACTAGATTCATTATAATGAAACTAGATTTTTATTGTATGTCTAGGTGTTTCTATATGCGTCTTTGTTTAAATCCATGACACGATTATCAATATAGTAAGTGCAATAGGATTAAATTAAACTTTCGAAGCAAACAGTATTTGTAAATTAAAAGTATTTAAGTTTTGTATTTACATTAAGTATTATATTACTTGTGCGAGACTGCGTCTGCCTAAAATAAATGATAGAAGCATTACAGAGTTGTTCATAATAATTAGTCACGGTTTATGGTTACCTAATGATTTACTCACTATACTCCACGGTATTAAGCTTTCGTGGCGTTGCTTCAAAGTTATAGATTACCAATATCACATTTCGGTATGGAAGTGGAAGGCTCTTATTTAAATTTAACTTATCGTTATTATTAACGCTTTGTTTTTTAAAAATAAATTAGGAAAATAATAAACGATTTATGTACACGTATGTAGTTTTTAAAGTGCTTTTATGTAAGTTAGTTTCAGTTTTTGAAATTTTCTTTAAGAACAAGCTCTTAATAGCTTTATTTTGCTTTTTGTTTGTTCTAAGAAAACTCGTTTATGAGACACTCTTCTCATAAGGGCGCATAAAAATAATCGCTACGCCATTAAGGGACGCCCGCCCGTGGATTTAAAATTGTTTAAGATTTTGCCTATGACACATTGTCATCCAAACTAAAGATATATACAAAATTTCAGCTCAATTTGTTGGGGTTAATTCATCTAAAATTCAGTTGCAAGACTCGATCCTCAGATACTAGCGACTAACAAGGCAAGTTAAACAAAATCTTGTACATTACTAGAACGCCAAAAACATCAGCGTAAAGAATTCGTCCGGTTTATATCAACAACGAGTGTCGGGAAACCACTGATGGTTTGTTTACAAATACTACAGAAGCTCACAAAAACCACAAACGCCGAAATACGAATTCTAATGGTGTGCAAACAAATTGCCACTACACAATTTGCAAAACCGCCGGGTGTGTAATTTGATGAAGATATTAAAATATCATCAAGATTCTGGCTACATTAATGTTGATTTTTATATAGATACTGCATTTATAATATTTTATTAAGATGTTAAGATAGCAGGCAATATATTATTCGAACAATTTCTCTCCGTTGAAACTTTTTTATTATACATATTCGACCAAGGATCCGGCTTAATAATTTCTCGCATATTAGCTTATTTAAAATGATTTTAGGTCTCGATGCAACACACAATGATAAAATAACGTTAAAATTATCAAAAACATCACTTCAATTTGTTAACACGAGTCTTTCCTCAGAATAGGTACGTAGTGCTTAGACTTTTAGGGCATAATCCAACATCAAATTACAAAAATATTTTGTCGACTTATCACTTAAGATTAGATTGTGCTGTGCTGTGTCCAGGCATTGTAGTATTATTGTCAAACATAATAAATGCTTCCGCTGTTGACTTCCCACTTTGAATGAAAATTTATTTTCATGTGTATATTACTGTTCTATTAAACTACTAAATTGAAAAAAGTGTGGGAAAACAGATAATTAGCTGCATCTTTCATTATATATAGTTAATTTCGATACACTTTAATGAAGTCTAAAACCATAATGGTGCCCGTTTTCAACTTAATTTTTAAAAATGTTCTTAACGAGCTTTCCACTTTGGTTGCATAATTTAAGCCTAATACCCACGACATTCAAAGATTTCGTTAATTACTATTTAAATTCAAAATTGATGTTAACGATAGAAAAGAGGATTGAATGAAGTAATTTAGGAAGATAAGTCATGTCATGTTTAGTTTGCTTTTTACTTAATAATGTTAATGCCGTATGTTTAGAAAAGCATTTATTTAATTGAAACACAAATAAATTCATAAAATCAATTTGAAAATTTTCTTTACTAGTTTACTCCTGCGGCTCCAACCGTTTTCGTCACGAGTACCAAGTTAATTCCTATGTGTTAATCCATTGTCCAGTACTTTTTGCGAGAAAGATTAAAAAACGCACATCCTTTACTAATACACTAGTATTAAGTAAAGGTAGGTCAATACGTATATATAATAATATAAATAATAATTTCAACAATCTCAAACATTTCTTGTGCGCAATTATTTACATTTTACGTATACGAATATTAATTTAATCGTACATACATATATAGGTACATATTATGTACCTACACCATGTATGAATCAAGAACATAACTAATTACGATACTATACGTAATTTAAGTAAACGAATGATTTTAATTGTTTTACAAATTGCTAACATTTATAAAACCTGTTCACTGATTTGTTTAGCATGCCCATTTAGAGAGTTTGTTTTAAATAATGAGTAGGCGAGTTTGTACTACCAATAGTAGTTTAGTCGATACGTTCATCTAGTAAACAAATAGAACCTACAAATTGTTCAGAGGCACTATATTGAACAAATACATCTATGCATTTTTAAACTGATTTTTAAGCTTTAATTTTACGTAAATGCATTATGAAAGCCATTATAAAATTAAGTTTACTTAGCAACATTAGGAAAACCTGGTAAATAACCGAACTCTTCACTGTCGCTTATGGTAATTAAAGTACCAATACTCAGAATAGAAGTTTGCCTCTTTCGTTCAGGAAGATCCATGCGATAGATCGTAGAAGACATTTGAGAGCTTTTGTCTATTGTGTTGGTGTAGAAATTAATCACACTTAACATTAAACTTTCAACATTATCTTAAGATTTACATATAACAATCTCCCTTAATTCTACATTTGATAAGCAGTACCTATTTACTCGTTGTTATAGATACATGAAAAATTCTGCAGATACTTATCTGTCATATCCAAGTTGAATATCATACAGATCATATCTATATGACATATCTAGTAGATATGATAATATATATATTTAGATATTATCTACCATACATTAGCGTCAACGTCAAATTATTTTTCGGTTATATTCGGACCAATTATTTGAAACATGTGCATTTGTCTAATAAAATTCAACATAATATTGCTTTGTGAATATTGATTAATTAAAACTTTATGTGTTGGTATAAAAAGTCTAATATTATATAGCTTAGCAGCTCAATTGCAAGGTATATTGTATAACTTATGTTGAATTGAGTAAAAAAAAATTAATGTTATCAAAATAACTATTGACTTTAACGCTCAAATAAACATATTTATGTATGAAATAATAAATTATATAAACTCATAATTAGTATCTAAACAAATTTAATAGTTGTTTAGTTTTACTAATATATAAACGTGTTTGTACTAAAACTGTCGGGCTAATGTTTCTAAACCTTGGAGAGAACTTTTACGCAAACATTTACCTATGTTATTATTCTATTCCATATTTTAATATGCTGTTATATTTTATGTATCTATTTTATTTTAATCACGATAAAGTGAAGATAGCATGAGGGTACACTCGGGCTGAATCACGTGCACGATTCCTATTGTATCGTATATATATAAAAATGAGTCCCTATTTCCCTTGGTTATTCCATCGGTCGTGAAAGGTTGGACCGATTTCTTTTTTGTTGCTTTTGTTACTGTCGGCAGAAGGTTCTTATAAAAAAATAATAAATTTGCGCGTAAAATAAAAATAAATCAAGAAAACCTAACCTATTGGCGTTTGACATAACTGTCAGTCTTATCAATTCGAATTCAAAATTCAAAGTCAAGACAAAGTCGGGTCAGCTAGTACTTTTCTTTATTTAAGTTATTAACAGTCAACATCACCTTTTAATGAACTTCTCGTGGTCGAAACCCGTTCTGGCGATCGTTGACAGCTAAATTGCTTGCATTAAAAAACGCAAGTACTTACTATATTGCTTCTAAGTAGCTTCCGCTTTGTTTTTATGATAGATTTAATAAAAAAAATATCGAAGACATGATTAATCATAATGTTGTTCGACAGTGAAGATGATTGTTTTTGTATCCGGCTCATCTTTATCTTCACCAAAACATGACAAAAACATAACAAAAACCTCATGCCGTGAATACTTATTAGTTACTCTGTAATGAATAAAAATCTCACGACTATATAAGAAAGACTCTCTTCAACGCAAAACCATATTAAATATAATATGATGAAGAATGCTCATATAAGCTAAGCTTATACAAACAATTTCCATGCAAGCAAAGGAGCGGGAAAACAAAAAATAAAAGGCAAACTCTCGTTTGTCTTTCCTCAATACGCTAATAGAATAATGTCGTTTACATTAAGCAATTGCTGTAAGGTTAAGGATAAATATGCGGGCAGTGAAAATGACTCATAGAAATGTACTGAACCCTGGGCGTGGGCTGGACAGGGGGCCCTTTGTTTGCAGCACGTCACGGGAACACTCAGCGAAATTAAACGAGGGTCAACGGCCCTGATCCCTATCAAAATTTTATTAACGTAATATATTGCTACTGAAAGTATACGAGTTTGCATATTACAGGCTAACGTAATTAAGATGGGGTATCGTAAATAAACCACAAAGCTTTACTTCCAGGGCAAAAACATGATGAACAAAGTTAAAGGATACGTTTTCTAACGTGCTTCACTTCTATTCTGGCACCTCTTTATAGCGTGAAGCAGTTCTTGTGTTATGGTGACAGGGCGTGATTGCAGGCTAACTCTCTTATAAGGTGACCATCTTAGATCTTGGAAGTAGCAACTCATCTATGATTGATATCAGATATAACCCCCGTTCTATATGAAATTGCTTGCACATGTACACGGACAGCAGTGACCACATACCATCAGGTGGAATCGGCTCGTTTGCTACCCCAAAGTTTAAATAAAAAACTTAGATACTAATCGATATCTAAGGACTTATAAGACGCATCTTACATGCTAAGTTTTTACTTTGAAAACATATACTATTTAAGATGAGAGAGAATCCAATCTAATCAATCTCAACCGTAGAACCTATAACTAATAGGCAATTTGGTTTACTAACAAGAATAATGGCAGTAGCTGTATCAAGCTGAGGCCTCGTTTTTATTATGTTTAGTAATAAATTTTGAATACCTCATTTAAGTGTCCGTAAACCAAGTTTGATCAGGTAACGTAAAATAAAAGACCCCTTTATTGTTCTCGTAATAGCTTTTTTAAAAGCAGCGTTAATTTAATGTATGGCTATTTTCTTTATAGAGTATGTAATTCACCTGCGCGTGCGCATGCCGTTTAACCAATTACAGTGTCTCGCCATTGATAGATCCCCCCACGAGACAGCAGCACCTTTTGCACGTGCCCAAGTAAAAACTTATCTGATACACCTGTACTTCTCGTTCTAACTGGGTCCCGTTGGAAAGTACTAGTTTTCTATTTTTATTTCTAAGCAATGTCGTTTTTCTGTCCACTTACGGTATGCACATATGCTACGTTTTTTATCACATTACATGGTAAATTGAAATATTGCACATTCAACTGCCTTGAGTGATGTGAACATGACTTCCTGTTAGTATCTCAACAGAAAGTGGAGTGAGATAAGTATCGTAAATAACATTTAACACGGTATTACGGACGACTTGCTCGACGGACTGGTCACAGTACCTAGTCTCGATCTTGGTTTGCTACGCACAAGGTCTGTGATTCTCGATCGAGCAGACATCTAAATAATAGGTAGATTTAAGTGAAATTCTTAGGTGTGGCTCTGGCTGATTTTGTACTTGTCATTGTATTCATTGCTATTTAATGACACATTAAATAAAAGGTATAATGTTGCATTAAGAATTATGGCAGATGAGGTTAAAAAGTGGAAAAATTACAAGATTAGTGCAAGAAAATAATTTGTCAACATCTTAGTTCGCATAAACATATACTAAGAAATGTGTGGAACTTTACGACTGCAGTAGAATCGACAGGTGGGAGCTAATTTTACTATAATTATTTTAATCAACAGCTGTAGAAACAGCCGCACTCGAAGAATTCAGAGGCTATCAAATGACCAGTTGTATGGCGAATGGACCATTCCGCCAACCGCACGCTACCGTAATTGTACTACAAAAACTGATTTTATGGATGTATGTCATTAGCCTATAATAAATATCCCAAAGATTGCTGGCTAGTTTGCTATGAGAGTACATAGTTTGACGAAGACAGGTGCAGAGTCACACGAGTAGAAACCGGAAAATTGAGATCATTTAAAAACAGTTTTGCTTTTGAATAAATGTAATCTACACAATTTGGTTTTTGCGTCTACTTATAATGTATTTATGTATTTAGAATCATTCTTTGATTGTATGGGAAGAGTGGATTTGTACTTGATCATAATATGTCATCAATTCCGTAGTCAACTCTACTCATATCTTAAATCGGCTGACGGAGATGTGATTATCTGACGATCACAGATGCGTTGCTGGTCCAAGAAATATGGGATATTATAATCCATCTCTTTAAATTAAATAGAATGCGATTAAATTGGCACTATAAGAATAGTAAATGACAAGATAGCGAGGTACATAACTTATAAGAAGCAACTTGCAAACCAGAGCTTCCTGACATCAACGTAAACAATACTTCGGAACTAACTGTTTCAGAAATAGATGTAGCAGAATTAACCGCCAGTGTAGTGGATCGCATTAAAACCCATTATTGTTTATAAACAAATTTCTTCCCGACAATGGACGATTTCGTAAACTTATCATCTTGTGATTACGTTTTGCAGCCAAGGGACTGAGATACAAAGAACGCGTAACACGGTGAAGCAAGAAAGCAATTGTCTGATAGATTAGGAGTACATTTGAAGTGCGTTGCCCTCTAGCATTTACTATTATGGACGTCACGTGGTGTAACTACGGATCCCGGTGGAATAATTTAATCATGGGAAACCATTAGGGTTTTTGTTAAGTAAGTAGAAGGGTATAGTACGTAGCGTCCACTATTAAAATAGATTACATTTGCATTAAAATGAATCGAACACAGGGAAATAAGTCTTACGTTATGTTTCATGGCTATTTTAATTGATACAAGTGCATATCGCAGATATGGACAGATCGCCATAAAAAGTTATGAAATTGCCATAGAACCTGTAAACTGAATTACTTAAAATATTGTTGACACAATCGACGCGTAAATGTAATAAGTATATTTATTATACCAAAAAAAAAACAAAGCGGTCATATAGTGCGTAGGTTATTCTCACTAAATTGTTAAGTAGGTGTTGTATATTCGCTTTAATATGTTGTAATCGTACTTTGTTAGCGTATTTGGACTTTTATGTAGGGTTTACTTAAATAAAACTTTACGTGGCCTCTATAAAACGTTACACTTATATGACAGGCATTGTAAAATCCGCCCACTTGTCACATTTTATTTTTTCATATCACGTTTTAACGCAGGATGCTTTAACAAAATAGGAGTTGCAGTTTGTGGGTTTTAACGTCTATCACCTATTTAGGTTTTTATTATATCTAATAAAACAAAATTTAAACTAGATGATGTTAAGTATAAAATTTGTGAGTTTTTTATAATAATAGCAAAGGAACATGAAGTCTAACTGAAGGCAAGTGATCACTGCCGCCCATGGACACCTGTGACCAAATTCGTATTATAGACAGGGTGTCTATTTGAAGTCGATCATAAGTGCGTTACGACTCCTGAGAAGTAAGTCATTCGACTTGTATGCAAAACACCTGCGATCCACACCATTCCACCGAAACTGCTTTACGCTATAAATATATGTAAAATGTATCTTTTATTGTCAAACTGGGGTTTTGACGCCTTCGTCACGCAAGTCACCCGAGTGGTGCGCCATCGCAATGCGTATACGTGTGACAGCCCTAAGTGTATCGTACTAATTTCATATAATATTTCACTAATAAACAACGTAGCATCCATACCAAATCTGAACATTGTCTATATGTGAAATCTAAGCAAACCATAGACGGTTTAAGCCAACTGAACCCACGGTATTTTCGGGGCATGACACCTATTCACAACGAGTCATTGTCATTATGACAATGGAGATATTTGTTCAAGTGCGATCTTCCTCATTGAAAGGCATATCGTGTCTTATCTATATTACTGTTCACAACTCATACACGTGTGGTTAGGGCTGCCAGACGACTACAAAAAGGGTCTTCAAACTATTAGGAGCCTACCATGATACTAATGTTTAGATGAAAAATTTCGATTTAAAATGAGGTCTGGCGTTTAGTTTTCACGCGCCTTATATTTTATAGGCACTAATTTCTTTACTATTTGTTGTTTATGTGAATGAAACAGGTAACGTTTAGATTTGGATATTTAAAAAAACATTTCTGTATACGGTATTATTATAAAGAAAATTTTATATAATTATGTTAATAGCAGCCCTGGCTTTTACCGAAGAAATAAATTCTCTGCGTATCGTACGGTGAATGTAACATTACATCCAGTTACTTGATACCGCACAATAGACTACTGATATTGAATTTGCAGTAGATAAAGTGTAGCTAAATTTATCACTCTCAGAAACAATGGTACTTTTCAGTCAGATCGATACAACAAAATATTACTTTGATATTTTTTTTAATTACATTTATGTCTCATTGTTAGTACGCATGTGTGAATAAAATCTTGCAACTGAATTTCAACCGACTTATCTCCATCCGATTTATGTTTGTTTTATATTGAAAATTTGCTTATATATTTGGATTGGACGATAAAGTACTTGATTAGCTTACTGAAGTTTTTATAAGTCCAATATCGCGGATGTTAAAATATAAACCCGATATTTCTATCATTTGGGTGAATGATATAAGTATTAAACGAAGGGTTTTCGGAAAAAAATACGACAGTAAAAATTACGTTACTAAATACTTTATAATAAAATTAGACAATTTGAACTTTTTACGGAAATAAAAATATTTAATACTACGTTTTAAAATGTCATTTCTTGATTAACATAATATAGTCGTGTTAAAGAATTATTTGTGGTCCCTCTGCGACGATACCAAGCCACATCTATTTCTGTCTAGCTGAAGTGGTTTTGCTACTGTTCTGGTTTGAAGGTCTGGTTCTGTGTAATATAGTCTTACTTTGCGTAATGATACTTTATTTGACTTACACGGTGGTCATGGTCATTTAATATTAGACGAATCGCATATAAAAAACATAAATAACATTTTATGTACCTATTAGTTCTATATTAGTATAGGTATACTGAACTTTAAGTAGCATTTCTATTCATCATTCCGCTTTGAATGCGTGATGGGAGTCCTGGATATTGTAGACTTCCCCCAAATAGGAAGAGACGGATAAGCGTGACATGAAAATTGTTCCAACCGGCAAAATTGCATGAACGCTTTAAATTAACTACAGAAATTAGTTACATTGTTAAAACCATTAAAACAAAAAACCTGACTGCTTTAAACGTTTTTTTTTTGTTTGTAATTATATTTCATTCCACGCGTTGAGTTGTTGTCAAAATAAATTTGATACCCATATTGTTGTTATAGTAAAATAGACGTTAATTCCTATGTCACTTTCCAAACTGACACAATTCTAGTGATATGTCAAACTTCACGACCCGTCAATCCGTTTGGGCTGTACCGCGTGCCAGACATACATACAAACAAACATACATACTGGAAAAACATTGCCCTCCTTCTGACGCAGTCGGGTAAAAACCCAAAAACATACATAGTTTTGCTTGACATGTTTAAGTAAACATTTTCTTAGTGTAACGCGATATCGAGCGATACTCTCGCATGTTAGCCCTACGAGAAAATACTAAGACGGATGCGGGTGTTTCGAAAGTGTGCCATTCGCCACCACCGCAACGGACAATATTATAACAGGCGTAAGGGCTAGGTCAATACGTTGATCCATGTAGACTTCGAGTCACTATGGATATAGACTTTCACTTTTAAACAACGGTTATCTAAATCAGTTCGTTTATGACGTACGAGGTCTATGTTATTAGGTAACATAAATTAAAATTGTGAATACTTTTGATGTAGTAGACGGTTTTTAATAAAAGATAGATTAAATGGTAAGTCATGATATCGACCATAAATATATTATAAATTCTTTAAATTAAATAGAGTATTTTTAATTTAACGAGATTTCAAACATTTCAGAAAAGTTTTAAAAAATATGTAATAATTAAGAAAAAAAAACTTGTAATTAATAATAATATTAGTACTTTCTTCCCTTTTTTCAGTCCATACTTCGTCGCAGGCCTCTTAGTTTGCTGATTTTTGCTGATTCCAAGAGGAATTCCAGCTTAATCCTCATATGTAATAGGTACATTTTTATATTAGGTTTTAGACAGAAGAATGAAATGTAAGCAGACTTCCTATTTGCTTTAGTTTGTCTTTAGCTTATCTATTAGTAATTGAACTAAGAGTGTTTCGTTCTTTTATTTAAATAAAGAACAATAGTGTCTTTAAAAAAATATTACTTAGTGTTTACCTTCATCGCATTGAATTAGCAATCGTAATTAATATAAAGTAATATTAGGTACACAAAGTTATCTTTAGATATATGTATGTAGTTATAAATTTGCATTACGAATTGTGCATTATAAATTTACTTTAAGTAACGGAATAATATTGCAACAATAATTTTGGCACACCGAGTATACTGCATTCACACACTTTGCGGCCGAATAATGAATAAATTAAGTGCAATTAAGACGCCAATAATAATCGGTTATTTATTTGGGAAACATATTGCACTAGGTATCCACCTAAAAACAAAGCCAGCCAATTAAACGTCTAAACGGTACTATTACTAATCACTACGATTCTGATTTATACCTAGTTTTCATAATTTTTCGCAATCGTTTTTTACTTACGCATCGCTTCACTGTTTTATCTATGTAATTGTAGTAATTTAATTATTGTAGTAATTTTGGCCTGCATCAACAAAATCATCATTATCAACATCAACATCTAAGCAAAATATAAATAACTATAACGGATAGTAATGTTATATAGTATAATAATAGTTCTACAAAAACAGGACTAATTACGTTATATATTTTCCAATGACAC
>DWNE01001561.1:0-21584 GCA_018249875.1 Cecropterus toxeus | reverse complement strand
TTTCGGAACTAAAATTTACAGAGGGCATTTTTGACAGAAACAAGACTCAATCTTGTCTGGAAAAAACAAGACAAACTCGTACTAATGGTACAGAGCGTATGACATGTTTCACTACGTATCAACGTAATCTTCTGCTCTATACAATATGATGCCAGCGGGCGTCATGACGACTTCGAGCGATTAGCGCTTAATTCAAAATTAATTGAAACAATGTTGGAATTGTGTTATTTTTGGAAATAGACGTACCTACTGTTCAAAAAAGGATTTGGATTAAAAAATAACGTTTGTACCTTGCGTTGCAAAGTGTAAGAGACGCGGTGACCTATTTTACCTAAAGCACGAGCGATCGGACGTGCGTTACAGATAGTAGAGCCTGTTTTGGTTGGTTGATGGGAAACCGTATTGGTTTACTATATCTACCTTATTATTATATTACAGCAGTGTCAAGTACTGCTGTGTTCTGAATAGTGGTAAAATGTAGCAACGCATCTGTGGTTTCTGCCTCTGGTTGGAATAATTTTACTTCACTTACTCTTAGTTCGACCGCATGCTCGTGAGCTCGTCTATACTATTAAAAAAGTTTTCGCCTGATTATTGAACCGAGTTTTTCGTGTAGTACATAAATGTCAAACCAAGAAATGTGTATATTCGGTAAATCTAGTTCTCTATTTATATTATTGTTCATGCAATATTAAATTAATGTTGGTAATATTTTTTGTGGTATGTGATCCCTTACATGTGTTTTTAAAAAGTATTAGGTAATAATTAACTCATAATTATGGATAAAGATTTGTTCGTGGAAATAATAAAGCTCCCTTCACTTATAGGCCAGCTAATATTTTTCCTGGTGTTATTGCCATGGACACAAAGACGATTACACGCACCCAATCCCCAATTGATAATTTGAATGAATCATTTAATTATGTATATGGTTGGGAATCGAACCCGGAACCCTCTACGTGTTAGATTGACATAGTGATTGCTCCACCACGCGAATCTGATTGTTCGGATATTTGGCATATATAGCACATCACAAATGCGAATGCGTGTATAAATTTGTATGAACCAACTACTTATATGTCTAAAATATTCATATCTTAAGTGGCGTGGGTTTGACTTGTCGAATATTTATAATATGAAAGATTAAAATCTAGAGCACCTGTCCCCAGACTCTGTATTTCTTATAGACTGATTTCAAAATTTTGCTGGTTCTGGATCCTCTTCAGCTACATTTCTTCCATATTCACATAACTCGACTTGTCTAGTCTTTGATACCGGTGCCTCTACGATTTGACGACTAAAAAAAAGGTAGTGGCGGTAGTGGCGGCGGCCTACATTAATAGGTGAAGTCAAACAAACATTTTAGTTCTTCACTATCGAAGGAAAATAAGTTTTCATGGACCCCCGCATACAAATTATGCACCCCCTTTTTATGTCACGCCGTCGTAGACCCCCATCATGTCTTTAGTCGATTTCAAGAGGACCAGGACCTCTTTGGGAATCACGGATTTAGCGGGACCACTAAATGTTTATTCAATAATTTTGTACAAAAAGATATTAGAAAGCAGTCTATATTTGTTATGAACAGTGTGAAACCACAGCTTTTAAATCTTCAAATTATTCCAACAACCCTGGGCTTACTTTAAAAATTGCTTAATTCCGATGTTTGTTTCTATAATCAACTCTGGAAGGTGCTTTGTTGTCCATGCTTTACCGTGCAAATATAAAAACTTATTATATGAGCGCCACGAGCTAAGTACCTAGCGGTTCTACCAACAAGTCCGCAAGTGAAAGGAAACAGATAATTGATCAAGATCTGCGATATGTAATTGCGCACCGTTTGTTGTTGCATTTAGGGCACCTTGACTTTGCCGTTAAATAGAGCACACGGAGAACAGAGCAATTACACAATGCATGTAATTGTTCGACTCAACTAGGTTCAAGTAGTTAATTCCTCGTTAGTTAACTTTATTGCGTCTTGTCACGCGCTCGCGCAAAGACAAAACTTATCTGCATACATCAAATGGAACCTCGCTGAACAAAGGCACTTGTTATGCAACGAGTTACACAAAGGATAGATAAGAGTAATTGACTTGTTCTGAATATAGTTACATTATGTAATATGTGGGTGGTAAGATCAAGCTGATAAGTCCTCAAAGTTTGACTGTAGTGGTACGTGCCTATGCCTTATAAAGATCGTCGTAGCTGTGTACAAAATATTGAGGTTGGTTCAAGGTGCAACTGCCAGTGACGATGAGAGGGGAAGGAGGAAGGATTCATTTAGGCGACCACGTTACTACATAGGAAACATAACACCACCCAATGTTTAAGTACGTCGTCGGTCGTATCAAAAAGATCGACATAATTTTATTATTCTGGAAGACTAAAACAATTTTTAACAAAAAATATAACCGACTTCTATACCACAAAAAAGCAAAAAATAATGTAAATATATATTGGTTTAGTACATAAATAATACATAGTACATAGTCTCGAAGCAGGCGCTCAACACACTGCGAAATCATGTCGATGAAACTATGTTCTACGAATATATGAGCGATATCTTTAGGATTTCGGTTAATACAGGACTAGTTACATATATAAATGCCTATGGGCGACAGCGCATTGACTATTTTACACCAAACTACCTGAATGCTTCGTCACTTTAGAGAAGATTTTTGTATGTTATGTGCTAACATATAATCTGTATACGAAGAAAACCTTTTTGTGTCTGGTTGCTGTACCTATATATATACCTGCACAACTCTTCAGTCGCTCTTCATATATTCTCCTTTTTAAATGTAGCCATTGTTTTTAAATGTGACTTCCTTCTGTATGAGTAGCAAACGAGCTTCTGTTCACCTATTGGTTAATGCTTATAGATCTTTGCTATTCACGAGAGCTAACATGGTCTTATATGTACTTAAGTCAGCTGGCATCTACTCCCTTATCTGACACGAAGTTCTGTTTCACGCGACACATAGGTAAGGCGGTGGTACCTTACATGTCAAACTATTTTCATTCAGCGATGATGTACCCTTTGCTGGACACGGACTGCTATCGTATACATTCCTACTACTTTGTTTTTCCCGTTATAATGCACCAAGTCCACATACAACGTTCGTACACTACCGGCACGTGCCTATTTATGTAAACATTTTAATGTCAAATTGAGTTCATTTTCTCATGAAGTTAGTTTCAGTAGTTAGAAGAAGTAAGTTCACCGAGTGGATTCCGTGATTCCGTGTATGTAATTCTATATGTGTTTATGTATGTACACCTGTCTGATTGCTACTTTTAGTTCTAAGGATATAAAATTGGAATGCAGCTTTCTCGTTGCAAAATTTACTTTCACCAAAATTATTAAAAGAGAACAGTTTTGCTTATACTGATGATAAACAACTGCCTTAATACATAAATATAATAACAAATAAAACTACAGTCCCATAATGTACTGTTCAGTTTTGGGAAATTTCGCGAACAAAATTAAATATTTCAGTTTGTCTAAGTATTAATTATAATTTGATTGCTTCTTGGAAATCAATAGGATTGTTCAGGTTGTTCTTTGCTGTTACCTACATAAATCAGGTTAACGTATTATGTTTTAACAGTGGTTATAATAAGAGTACAAGGGTTGGTGCTTATTGCGATAAATAAGTATTTATTTCATAGTTAACAGATATCTTTCTTAAGCTTTAAGTGTAACTTTGAATGTAACAGATAGAAACATGTTTTGTTAACAATCTTACTGTAGTAATGCAATATTTATTATAATTCTATACTTCTATATATAAATCTCTTTTTAAATGTTAAATTTAAAAAGTTAAACGTTGTCAAATGGTAAGGCATTATGTGGTCACGTGAATACCTACGTTAAAAGAAAATTTACCTACCCTGTATTTTATTAAATACACATATTACGCCTGATTATGGAATGTACATTCCATAATTAAGGTTAAGTAGGTAACTTTGTCAGAAGTACAGATTGGAAGTACTTAAGTTAAGAATCTTTTAAACTAAGTAACAGTTTTGTTTTGTATTGCTGTGTTGATATTGGATTTTGCGAATACACTGTCAATGAGTTGGCATACTTCCCAGTTTCACATTATGTTTTGAATCAGTCACACTTTTCACTTCGTTGTTCCAATTGTTTCCGAGTTTGTTTCAGTTGCCAATGTTTTCTTTCTCCTTTTTTCATTTATATATGCCCGTGAGTATGAGATTCTCTGAAGATATTTTTTTTAGTTTGCCATAAAATTCATAATTTTGGCTTGCCAAAGTTTAGACCGAAAGTCCTTGAATCGACAGTGCCTCTGAAAACATTGTTGTTTAACATCTGTTAATACAATATTAGTTTTGGCTTTTAACTTTTTTGGTATTTTAAAACCAAGTAGGTACATACCTTACTAATCATTGAACTTATTTATTATTTATTACCCGTTATTGAATAAGAATCCCAGGCTATTAGGTTTGTGTAGCCACTAAGCGTTCGATCCCAAAACATCTAATAACATTAATGGAAGCAAAGTCACGTAACGGTTTCCGTTTTCTACAAAAGTCGAAAACTACGGGGGTTACTTAGTATGCGGCAATAGAAATGCGATGGTGCGGTGTGTTCCCTCCAAGCCGCCGCGCATTCATGGCATTTCATTGTAAGCGCGGCAGTCGCGGCCTCGCCGCCGCGGGGGGATCGCGTCCGTGCCCGAGCTAGCTCCGTGTACTGCTCTATTTACCACGCTCATAATCATTGTTATCGAATCGTGTCCGCATATTACTCGCGCCCCGAACTCTAATATGATCGCACGCGACGAACGAACTACACTTTCATTCATCGAAACGAGTTGACGAGTGACAATGATATGGACACGGTGCGGTTTAAAATGATAATTAACGTGATATTCTTTTGTTTAGTGATGGGCGCGGCGCTTACGGAAGCGCCTGACGTTGCAGATGCTTGTTTCCGTGCGTCCGGTGAAAACGGTGCGGTGGAGTGCAACGTACGGACGCTGTCGTCGGACAGGGATGTGGTCGGTTCGATGCACTCGGGTGGCGCGGAGCGGCTCTCGATCCGCTGCGGCTCGCACCTCCTCGAGAGCACGCTCAGAGACCATCACTTCGGGAGAATGCAAGGTTTGGCGGAGATCGCTATAAATAACTGCAAGATACTCCGGCTACCCGGCAACGTGTTCGAGGGTTTACGAGGTTTGAAGACTTTGAAGTTGCGCTCCATGAATAACGAATGGGGCCACAATAAGGAACTCGAGCTGTCCCTTGGCGCTTTTAATGGTCTGCGAGAACTGCATACACTCGATTTAGCATACAATAATATACGGAAAATACCATCGGACTTGTTTTGTGCTTTAGAAAACATTATATCTCTCAACCTGACTCGTAACAAAATAAAGTTTGTTGACGAACTTGGCTTCGGACACAAATGTGGGTCTACGTTGCAGACGATAGATTTGAGTCATAATGATATCCTGTCTTTACCAGCTGACTCTGAAATATTACATTTGCGGCGACTAACGCAACTATTTTTGCAGAATAATAAAATAAGCGAGCTGCCAGGAGAAGTATTCAGTGACTTACTATCACTTAAACTTGTAAATTTATCGGAAAACGCGATAAATTATCTACCCGAAGGCTTGTTCCATAATACGAAGGAAATCCGTGAAATATACATGCGGTATAACGAACTGGAAATATTGCCTAAGAAAATATTTAATAGACTGGAACAATTACTCGTTTTAGATCTTTCAGCGAATAAATTGAGAAGCGACCACATAGAAGATGAAACGTTCGGTGGTTTAATAAGATTAATCGTGCTTGACTTGTCGCACAACGCACTCGCAAGGGTCGCACGAAACATGTTTAAGGACTTGTTCTTTTTACAGATACTCAACCTGAACAATAACTCTATAAGCTTCATTGAGGATAACGCGTTTTCGCCACTTTTCAATTTGCACACTTTGAATTTAGGCCAAAATAAACTCCGCACAGTCGAAGATCACGTGTTCAATGGTCTGTTTATTCTAAATAAGCTTAATTTAAACAACAATTTGTTGTCCTTTGTTGGTGAAAACGCGTTCAGAAATTGTTCCGACTTAAAAGAATTAGATTTAAGTGTCAATAAGCTAACGAAAGTACCAGAAGCAATTTTGCAATTACCATTTTTAAAGTCACTAGACTTGGGGGAAAATTTATTAACGGAAATATCAAACAATTCGTTTCAGAATTTATCGCAGTTGACCGGGTTGCGTTTAATCGACAATCAAATTGGAAACCTTACAGCGGGTTTATTCTGGGGTTTGCCTAGTCTACAAGTACTCAATTTGGCTAAAAATAAAGTACAGTCCATAGAAACCGAAACCTTTCAAAAGAACGTGCAATTGGAAGCCGTTCGATTGGACGGTAATTTCATTTCAGACATTAACGGTGTATTTGTGTCATTGACAAAATTGTTATGGCTAAATCTGTCCGAGAATCATTTAGTATGGTTTGATTACGCTTTTATACCGGGAAGTTTGAAATGGTTAGACATTCATGCTAATTTTATCGAGATTCTCGGTAACTACTATAAAATTCAAAAGGATTTACACGTTAAGACGTTAGACGCGAGTCATAATCGTATAGTTTCATTATCTTCAATGTCTATACCTAACAGTGTTGAGTTGCTTTTTATAAATAACAACTTTATTGCAAGCATAGATTCTGATACGTTTTTAGAAAAGAATAATTTGACTCGTGTTGATATGTATTCTAATGAGATTGAGACCTTAGACATGAGTAGCTTACGAATTTCGCGAGTAGCCGACGACCGTTCACTGCCGGAGTTCTATATTAGTGGAAATCCTTTTCGTTGTGATTGTACAATGAAATGGATTCTACTTATAAATTCTGTAACCACGAGGGACTATCCTAGGGTAATGGATTTGGAAAATGTTATATGCAAGGAATCGTATGTACGTGGAGTTAAATATTTGCCAGTCAGTTCCTTACACATAAAAGATTTTTTGTGTAAATATGAGAGCTATTGTCCAATAGACTGTAATTGTTGCGACTTTAATTTTTGTAATTGCAAAACTGTTTGTCCACGAAATTGTTCTTGTTATCATGATTCTACGAAAACTACAAATGTCGTTGATTGTTCTGTTAATCAATTATACACTTTACCACAGGATTTTCCAATTAACGCGACACACATTTATCTGGATGGCAACGTGTATACTGAAATCAATCAAACTATTTTTGAGTCCATGCGTAAAGCTTTGGTTGTATATTTAAACTCTAGCAACATTATTTACATTCATAATCATACATTTAATGGTCTTAATGATTTGAAAATATTGCATTTGGACTCGAACAAAGTAACACAACTGCGCGGTCTCGAGTTTTTAAAGTTAAGCAACTTGAAAGAATTGTATCTTCAAAACAATGCTATCGAATTCATTTCGAATGCAACTTTTTCCTTTTTGGGCGCTTTGGAAGTTTTACGCTTGGACGGGAACAGACTCGTAAATTACGGCCTCTGGCATTTGGACAATAATAAAAAGTTACAAACATTATACATTGGGAGTAACTATTGGTCATGTAGTTGTAAATATTTGCAAGGATTCCTAACTTACATATCGCAGAACGTTGAAAAAGTTGTCGATATACACAATTTGTGGTGTTATAATGAGAATGTAAATCCGGCGAAAAAACCATTGAATTTAAATGTGACAGTTTGTAGTGAAATAAGTGATACTTCAATGATAAGTGCGTTCTTTGTCTCCAACAACATACCGTTATTAGCGTCGGTTCTCACTGGGTTCATGCTCATTTTATTAATATTAGCCTTAGTGTTCACATTTAGATACGCTTGCAGAATGTGGCTGTATTCGAATTGCGGCATTAAGCTCTCTCCTTTAGCGGGCGCCTTTAACGACGCTGATAAGCTTTATGACGCTTATATTTGTTATAGTCCTAAAGACGAGGAGTTCGTAATAGAATCATTCGCGCGGGAGCTCGAAAACGGTTATCCGTCGTATCATCTCTGTTTGCATTATAGGGACGTCCCACAATTCGAAGCGACTTACGCCCAATTTCCCGACTTGGTGGTCGAAGCGACGGAAGCTTCGAGGCGTATTATAGTTGTTATGACTAAAAATTTTATCTTGACCGAATGGTCTCAGATAGAATTCCGACAAGCTTTACAGAAAGCATTACGAAAGAACCCACATAAATTAATAATAGTCACGGTAGGGCTCGTTCCACGAGACGCGGAGTTGAAGTCGTATTTCAAAACGGGTTTGGAGATAACGTGGAAAGAGAAACGTTTTTGGGAGAGGTTACGTTATGCGATGCCGTCTTCTAAACGGCGCGGTCAGAAGCTAAAGAGGCTAAACTATGGTAGACATTCGAATACATACACAATGGATGCGTCTGTATTGAACAGCACCTGTCAAACGCTCTGCGGCAAGAGTGCCAACTCAGCTGAACGTTCGCCCTGTGATCGACCGCTATCAGAACACATATATTCCACAATAGATTCGGATTACTCATCTACCGATTTCCAAGGCCGGCATAATCAGCCGCAGTCTGTGGTTTTGCACCACACCGTTCAAACGTACCTGGTGTAGGGGGCCCGTAGTGAAACGAACCGATCTCATTTTGTAATGTAAGCAATCACACAAACCTGGCTTTGTTGTAAATGAATGAATATTTTGATTCCAATGTAAATAGACCTCATAGTTTTAATAGGTATAATATAACTTTTGTACAATAACGATACCAAATTTTTGCATTTCGATACGATTTGCTTCTTCGTATTTATTGTATTGTGTTTGAGAGAAAAGTTTATGAGTATTAATTTGAAAGACTGTAAATTATTGTGTAGATTTATTTCCAGTATGGCTGATGTTTGTATAGTATCTAATTAAAATGTTTATAACAGATTTAATTTACTTTTATTATGTCCTGTTCCTTATGCGACAAAATTATATGAATACTGAAAGCGAAAGTAGATACGTACATGGTTTATATCGTTTCCAATTCTGTTTTTACGACCACATAGAGCAGCTGCCTTGTGTAAACATGATGAGAATGAATAGAATCGTGGCTGCGTCTTTAAACAGAATAATGTGTAAGAATGTAATTTTATTGTAGACTTAAACAACTTGGATTCATTTTCCAAGTTCGGGGGCAAACGACAATCGTTTCGAGATATATCTTAAGGCCATTTCGCTATTGATTGAGCAGTTCATGCCTTTGCTATCGGACTTTTTTCTTTTCCACTGAGTATCGCCGGGTCATGCCGCCATTTTATTTATCCACGATTTATTTCAGTAGTGAACGAGATAAGCTGGATGTTTTATGCGCGACTTTTGATGATCCCATTCAACAGTGGAATTTAATCGAAGTCAATAAATATTTTGAAATACGAATGTAAAATGTTTTTCAATCTTGTAATTTGAATACTCAATAAATAAAAAATACAGAAATATACACAATAGAAGCAATTGTTTATTTATTATTTTTGGATTATTGTTACATTAACATGATATTTCGTGTTAAAAAGATTCTCTTATTTGGTTAAAATCAATTATAACAACAAGTTAATTAAAATGTTAAAAAAGCTACATCAAAAATTATAAATTTAAATAATATCTAATATTATTTAAATTTGTAACTTTTGATATTTCTTTTTCATTATCTTATTAATTTGCCATTTGTGTTGTGTAAAAATATAGAGCGCTTAGTAAATACGACTCTAGTAGGGCTTAAAGCGTAAGAGCTCTGTTTTATAAGCTGGCATTTTGAATTTTATGTTATCCCTTGGGGATCGTTTGATTTAGGTGCCGTGATAAAATTGTAAGCTGTTTTTAAATTGCCTCAGGGTGACACGCGAAGGAGACCTTAAGAAGATATCTTTTAGAATTGCTTATATTTAATCGTTGTATTATATCTCTTATCTTTGAGCTACCTATCTTAATAATAGAAATTTATGTTCATTTCTTATATAAGAGATCTTTCTAAGGATATAGATGTAAGTATCGGTCATTTGACTTTGGGTATATTATTGCAGAAAATTCAGAAGGGTGACACGCGTAGGTGATCTTAAGAAGATATCTTTTAGAATTGCTTATATTTAATCGTTGTATTATATCTTTTATCTTTGAGCTCTTATATAAGAGATCTTTTTAGGGATATAGATTTAGTTATAGGTCTTTAGGCTCTGGGTACATTAATGCAGAAAATTCAGAAGTTCCCTATTTTATGCTATAACAGATACTACTTCTGATTAATAAGTTAGAATATCTTATGCATTTTCTAAAATCCCAAGATACTTTTCAAACCAGTACATGGCGGTATTTTAACTGAAATTTGAAAAAAAGAAGTTGTCTATTTATCACATTTGTTTTGATACCAGATATAGATGTGATGCCGCAGGTAGTCGTAGTATTGCAGATAAAATAAAAATATATCTAAGACGTTAATAATTTAATTTTTTGCAATTTGCTAAATGACTCATTTTATTAGTTTTAAAAAATTAAAGACATAATTTACACTGAAGCTTATTTTACATCAACAATTCTAAATACAGTGCATATAAATATTTTTTTGAAAAATGAAACATGATATTTTTTTGTTATTTTATTTCAGAACATAAGTAATTGAGTTGTGGATAGGTACTTACTGCCATTTATGAGAAGCGAGTTTGAAACATATTAAGATAAGGATCATACGGGTTTCTTATAATCACAATAAATTGATTTTTAATTTGAGACTTGTGCCTCCAAATTGAAAATAATGGTTGAATATATAAACCAAATAAGCGAATAATTAGGAATATCCCCCAAGTTAGAGGTTAAAAAGATAAGATTTAAAGATATACAAGAACAATATTGTTTTAAACAAAGACGCTGTTTAGACATTATTGTCTTAATATCTTGTCATTACCGCAATGAAACTGTTTATTACAAATTCATGTAAGTGCTATTTTATTTGTTATATTTCTTCTATCGTATAATTTTATTGGCTTGGAACTTGGTTATATAATAGGTATCTATATACATTGAAGGTTAACAATTACTTTTTTATACAAATTTTAACTGACGTATAACACGAATGCTTATAGGGATGAATCCAAAATTTAATATTACGAGGAAATCTCGATTACTTAAGGCGGAGTTGCTACGCCTATTATCTAGGCTCATGTTTGGATCAGCTCATAAAATAATTTCATTGTCAAGAGACATTTTTTCTACGTTTTAGAAGTGGCATATTGAAGTATGTAGTTTAAAAAAATGATAAACATACAAACAATTGAATCTTTATAACAAACGTAGTATGACAAGTTTTGACCTACATAAGATACTTAGAATGAGCGAATAAGTAAGCTATTACGTACATAATGGTTTAAAATAATAAGCGCAGAAAACATTCGTAATCTACCACCACTTAAGCCGAAGGTCTTTACACGCAAGCCAACATACAAAAGTCATTCACGGTACGGTGATTGCCATTATCATCAATTTAAACAGAATTTTATTTAAATATCTTAGAAAAAAAAAATAAGACATGTCATGATGTCTTACAGAAATCGCATTGAGGCAAACAGTATGTTTGTGACTTTGTGAGTTTAATGAATATGAAATATGAACTTTTTATGTATGTATATTGTATTGCATTATATACCTATATTATTATTATGTATTGCATTTTATCATATTTGAATTTCATAATGAGTGTACATTGACATTGTGATTTTCATCAAGCGTATAATACAACAGATCAGTACAAAATCTTCATTGATTTTAAAGGAGGTTTTGTATTGAACTGAACTACTACATTACTGAACTATCGCGTGTACTGTGCCTTAAATAAATTCCATGTAAGCCGCGGATTACTAATACGGTACGTTATTTCGTGTATTTTTTTCAGAATTGTACTTCAGAAGTGCATTCGAAGCTAGGCTTGGCTCGGTCTATTTTTTTGTTCTGAGTTCAATATTCAAATACAAATGTCCGGAAGTTGCCATCGCTTCCCTAAATTACGACTCCATTATATTCTTAGCTCACCGTTGATCCATAAAAAGCATGTTGCAACTTAACAGAATTAACTAAAGTTACATAAGAAAATAAAACAACATAATGGAAGATGGGTGCGCTCACAAGTTTTTTCGCTGAGCAGCTAAGAAAATTTTATATTAAAACGATGTTACGGCATCTTTATACGGCGACGGCGTTATCGTATACTAGGTACTTTTGATTTTATCTCGCAGTTTGAGAATGCTTTTAGTCTTCGTAGGAAATTGTTTAAGTTTGGAGATAAGTAGAGCGTAAGTTTTCGAAGCCTTATAATTTTGGAAAGTAACACCCGTGAAGGTTTGGGGTGTATAAATGCACTTTTCATCAACGTTCATTACTGTAATTAATGACTATTATATAAGGTACGCTTTGATCAAAAGATTAAATTCTTTTGCCATAACATTTTTATTTAGAACATTTATCAATTGGAATGAAATTAAATTAAATGTCTTTATTTTGTATAGGCTTACGGGGACACACTTTTACTTCACATTTTTTTACAATACCACCGCATTGGAACACGACCTAAACTGAGGAGATCCGGCAAGAAACTCAGCGGGTCTATGTTTTTGTTTATATATTATATACATAGTAATAATAGCTAGCTCCAGTACGTTGTGTTACATTTAACTAAACATGAGACTTTTTTGGCAATAAAAAATCTAATAATACTAATTAGTGGGTTGTGGCAGAAAATTCTTAATACCTGTGTGAAATTTATTTAGCGATGGTCGTTGAAATCTTCAAATATGTAGATCAGGTAGTTTTATTTAACTTTTTACAGGTGTATTAAATTTACACATCCAATAAAGCAGTCCTTATCTGTCGGCGCCCAACACTGCGTTTACGCAGAGGGTTGTTCCTAAGTCAATAATAACAGTAAAAGTTGATTACCAACTCGATTTCTGACACACACCCTAGACACTCATGTCATACTGTTAAAGTTTTGCGAGAATCTATATACAAATAGGCTAAGAAAACTCAATATCATTTTCGCTATTAGTTTATTTTTTTTAACCAATTTTCTTGTGACGGTAACCATCATAAAAACAGACGCAAGGTTAATCTTGGTGATGTCATATTAAAAAATATCGACGCTACTATTTGGTTATTCGCCTAAGGATTTTTATTACATAGAAACTGACTTTTACAATTTGTTATTTATCGTAGTTTTTTATAACAAAGAAATGCCTATATAAATCGTATAAATAAAAATTGATTAAATTTTATCATCATACGATCATTTATACGAGCGATGAAATTTTTGATATTTTTCACGCTAAATGCTGACGATGAAACATAAGGCTGACAGTAACAAAATTGTCGCTGAGTTAAAATTTTAAGCGTGACTAGCGACCCCCTTGACGGGGAGCCTATTAAATTTATTGCTTGTAAAACGAGGAGCTAATTTAGAGCTACATTTTATTGTGTTAGCTTAACTACTTTACAGGCGTGAGTGGCGCCGCGGGTGTGGAGACAGCGTATTGTGTAAAGAAAAGTGTGTAAGCGAGTCACGCACGGCGCGTGAAGACGGAATAACAAAGAATGAATTTGTTAGAACTACGAAATAATAGTTCTCTTAGCTAACAAATCATTTAATTAAGTCTAGAACGGTAGCTTTAATAAATTACAAGTGTAGCAACAAAGTACTAATTGTTGTTTTCTTTTTAATTTGAAAATTTCTGTTTTGTACACGGTGCTTCGGAACTTTGAACGAAACGTTTAAAGTAACATTTTTTAGTAATGATAGAGGTTGAATTTGAAGGTTGAGTTACCAGTTATTTTTAAATTTTTTCGCAACCTTATGGCAAAGTAGACCTTGCAGTTATATCGTGAAGTATGAATAAGACTACTAGACAAAATAAGTTGCACAATGTTTTCATTACCTACATCGTAACAAAACATAATAATAAAATTGATCTCCAAACGAAATAAGCATGTTATAAACATTGTTTTGTTCAACAAAACGTCGCCTGTGCAGTCGTCCTAATAAATATATGACAAACCCATTGGAAAGAAAACGTTATTGCCGTGTAATAGGGATTATTTATTTATGCAATCAAGATGAATGGGAATTGATATTAGCATTGAGTGCCGATGTAAACTTTATTAGTCATACTTGTGTAGTAAAACGACGGGGTGTGTTTGTATTTTTACAGCTCCAAAATGTGTATATCTATTTCCCCTCCGCTTGTCAAATTGTTTGCTTTTTTTTCTTGTTGAATGTTATGGAACGATTTTCTGAGCAATGCGTGAGGATTTGGAGTTTTGTTTTAAGCCAATGCATGGGGTTTTGTAGAATTTTAGGCTATAGTAAACTACCTAAATTGAATATGATTTGCTAATGTATACATTTTTTGCATTAAAATTTATTTATGTCGAATCTATTTGTATTAGCTATGTTCACTTAACTAACTATTAAAACATTCTGTAATATTTTTGAAAATAGAAATCAGATTTTTGACAACAAAAGGTAACTTCACTGAACTGAAACCATCTTGTGTTTTCATGCGGAAGAATAGTGAGACATGCTTGTCTGTGGCCTTCCAATTTCTATCTACGTTTATTCTCAGGGTCTCAGGAGTAGCAATGCACCTGTGGTAGGACCTAATCTTTTTGGGGTATCAATCCGTGGATTTGACGACCCGCGTGGCGGAGCGGTCACCACACCGATCCGACGCGCAGTGGGTCCCGGGTTCGATTCCCGGCGAGACAGAAATATGAACGATGAGTTTAGATTTCTGTTCTGGGTCTGTGTTTGTGTATTCGTATTTGTGTGTCCATGGCATCCACGACACAGAAGAAAATCCTAGCGTGAGGCTATGAGTGTAGAAAGCGTGTGCATTAAAAAAAAACTAATTAACTATCAGATACCATTTACTATCAGATAGACTGCATACTCGTTTTCTACAAATTTTAAATAGAAAAATAGAAATGCTACTAGAAAGTGCACGCATGATAAAACGGTACTTTTGCTTGTATTTTAAGAATTACCGTAGACATCGATCGACGGATCCTTATACGGATACTCAGGAGTCCTTCTTACCACTTCACGTAGAAAAGTGGTCACGCCTTTGTGTCGAAGGTGGTCGCATCTTCATCTTACGTCGCCTGTAACTACGAGTTTTATTGTTATTAAGTGGATAAAGGTTTAAAGTTTTTAGCACGATATATGACGATGGAGATTACTTTGGTTATAAGCTCAACGGAGTAGGTAATGTTACTTATTATTTTGTTTTAGTGTTAAATAGCACTTTTAAAAATTTGTAAGTATCTATGAAAATAAAATTGAGTTAAAAACTACTATAGGAAATAAAGTGAGATATAAATAAAAGATCTTTTTCAAACAGTTTTCATGGTAGTTGTCATATGATTAGCTGTATTTTTATGAACGGTCTGATGACTATATTCATAAATCCACTACTCTGTTAAGTTATCCTACAGCTATATATATTCCAAACGACGCAATATAAAGGCTACCTATATGTTTTACTAAGATTAACTCCTAGAAGCAATGAAAATTAAGTAACGGCAACTCATTTAATCGTACTCGGAGAGCACAAAACAGCTGTGTCTACATCGTAAGTACTACGAGCACATCATCGAGTTATAAATTAGTCTTTCTACTTTTAATCCACCTATCCATTGATCGTCCTTTGCTGGAAAAGCGCTTTTCCTAGCGGGCTTACGCCACTGTCCCCACGCTTACGGTGTCGATGACCGCACGAGATGTATAATTTCGCAGGGAGGAGCTGCTATCTATCTCTTGAATTTAATCTCCAGTCACTTTTACTTCATCATCTAGAAGAAAGTGTTGTGATCTGTAACTTAAACAGTAAATTGCAAATATTTATATTTACAATGATTAGTGTATATTGTGTGTTTGTGTACAGGGTATCTTAATTTTTACCCGACTGAGTCAGAAGTGTAATGAAAAAAGTGCCTTTTTTACAATATATTTATTTCACATTTATAGCCACTCTTTACAGCCACCATCTTTCTAATCCATTAATCAAAGAACTCCGTTCTTAATTCAAATATGACTTACATAATACTTTTTAAAAGAAGTTTATAACAAAACGTTTTTATTAAAATTATTAATTAAATTATAAATATCATGACAGACGGAGGATAATATTTTTAATCGTCTGTATGTACGAGTATATATATTTGTAAAAAAGCAAAGAAATATGCAAAAAAAAAAAACATTTCACATCGTTTCTCACTGCATGCGGAATCTTTAATACATAATTTGTATTTGATATACATATTGCACTGTTGTCGTAGGTACACTGGTACATGTTTTTCCCTTTCAGTTAATTAATTAGTTAATTAAGTTTAAGCTTCCATTTTATAACACAGTGTTTATTTTATAGTAAAAGACTGAAATTTAGTACATCTGATATAGTATTATCTGAAATAAGACATTAGTTATATATCTAACCGACTTCAATTGGAACAGATATGTTGTATAAAATTGTATTGCTCGGGCTTATTATGCCTTTGTTTCTCGAACAACAAATTGTGCGCTTTATTGCATAAAACCTGACACGGTTTGTTTTGCCAACTAAACCCTACAGTGCATGTGTACAGTGTACAAGAACAAATGACGTAGCGCAAACACGTCGCAAGACTGCAAGTGGAATTGATGACCGCACTCTTTTTGTAATGCGAGGCGACATGAATGTGCCACTTTATATTATTCTTAGGAAACATGGCCTTTTTAAATGGAATGTTTACGTGAAGCATAAGGGAGTAATCGTAATTTAGTTTCATTTTCTATACATAGGATTTTCTTAGTTTTTGCTAATCAGCGCTTCCATGTGGTCATTATGCAATTACTTTTCTATTCAAACTACCAAAATCACAGTATTTTCTATTTTGTACAAAAATTCAGTAAATGTAATTTACATAAGAGCAATCTTCAATTATTTTTAGGCGGAGCAAAAATTTAAAAATGCCGCCCCTGCACACTTGAATTTATTTTTATCATCTTAATTATTTTAGCCATCACATTTATAATATTATAATAATTGGTGGCCATTAAACGTATACGTGTCAAGAGTTCCACTTCCTACTAACTAGGCGTCCCAACGTTCAAAGTTAAGTCAATGATGAGTTGCGCATTCGTTTGCAAGGTTTGTATTTGCCGCCCTCTGAACTTCCCGCCCGTGGCATAGGCCCCGGCTTGCCGCTGCTAGATCCGGGCCTACAATAAAAGTAATAACGTTTTAAACGGTTTTGAAGGGATTTTTTGGAAATATTCGATGAAAGAAAAAGGTCATCTATTTTTCCACATGTGCTTGTACAATTTGACGACCAAAAAGTAAAAGGTCATTCCTCAATAAAATTTTACTGCATACATTTACAAATTATTAACATCAACATAGATCAGTAGGCAGGCTAACTACTGTTATATACATTACTCGCAAAAAATTTGAAATAGACGTGTTTAAGCGTATTATAATAAAAAAAATATTAGATATACAAAGAGGTAACGTGACAAAATATAAACAATAAAGCAAGATTCCATTTAAGGGAAAGAACAGGGTCGTAAGCCTTGTAAGTGTAAGGGTGTATTTGAATCACTGTTCCAACCTTTCAGATGTGCCTATATATTTGTTTGATAGGTCACCAGCATATCAAAGCTGTGTGGTCACGCTTTAGTATTCAGGTTGTTGGTAGCACGTCATATTATTCAGCGAAGATGCATTTCGCTATAAGCACGCGATAAGCGACAAATAGCGCGTGTGATCAACGGCGCGTGGGGCGCACGTGCATTGTATATGTAATGCTTAAATTGCACAAGTTTGTACGTCTTAGTAACTTGCGTTGTACATCTTAGAAGTTTAACTTTTAAAACGAATTTTAGTTCACGAATAACATTGTTACATATGTCTGTATGTATGTCAATTTCTTTGACACGCGCTACAGTCCAAATGGCTTGACGGATTGTGACGTATGACATATCATAATATTTAAAAAAATGGCGGTTGGAAAAGAGGAAGAAGGGAAGAGGGACAATTTTTTTCTATAACTACAATATGGTTGCCCAAAAGAAGTTAGTAAATAGTCCAATCTAAAAATATAAAATATTAATACTTTAACTTGACTATTTTGACAAAAACTTTTATAAAGCGATAGATAACTACTTTTACAATGACAACTACTTTTTGTAAACGAAGTGGTAATGGGCATGTGTCATCGGATGGCTAATTCTTTGATTTTAAATGTTTTCACGGCTTTGGCTTGGCGCCTTTTAACCTAATTTTATTAATTCGCGGCCATCTTTTTCTTCGTCCAGATGAATAATGCCGCCCTGCAAGAACTACATTGTTTTACAATTACAGTTTCTTTGGGTCAAATTGAAGTAGCAATTGGGTATGAAGTCTACCGTACGGCCAGTGGATAATACCGCCCAATGAATAATTTATTTTAATTTTCATTAAAAATACATTAAAACACATCTAAAAATAAAGGCATGAACATAGAAACTGTTAAGTTATAAATTGTATCATATCGAGATGTTTTCTGGTTCTGGCTGCTAGAGGCGCTTACGTTTTTATTATTATCTATTTTCTGTGTTTTTATATTCTGTCTTGTCTATGTTTTTCCTTCAATAAAAGTCAATGTAAAATATCAGAATTCTTACTTTAATATCCGTTAATATCAACCTAATCCCAATAGAAACTTTACTTACTATTACCTAGATTACGAATAGGAAATACTGTTCCTGTTCCTATAATACTGTTCAAAATGGTTTTTCTTGGTTTATTTCAAGTGTTCGAATGAAATCAAATAGCGTTGTAACACTACAAGTGCTGGATAGGTGTCTGTGCTTTAATTGGTTTAACGGCCGGCACGTAAGTCGTTCCACGAATCGTTATTGTCGCATTCACACTCGCAAATGGTTAGGTGTATCAGCACCATTGTTAGATTCTAGCTAGATTTTAGGCCAGTGTTTGTTAAAGTTCACGTTTACGAAATTTAAGACAGAAAATGACGCACTAAATTGTAGTTTATTACGTAAAATAGTTTTGATATATGTTTTTTTCATTTATTTTGCTACTTTTGCATTTCTTGTATTACAATATTTCGACATTTATAACGAATACTTTTAAGCAAAACTAAATTGATTAAATGTTAATTTCATTAATCCACTTCTTTTTTCCTGGATCTTTTAAAAAGCGAAATCTAATAATCGTTTGTAAATGAAAATATTTTTAAACATAATAGGAAAAGGTACCAAGAAAAGTTTAACCATCAATAAATCACCTGTTAACTACCGTTATTTGATAAACGCGGTCAAATCTAGGCACGTGTTTCGTAGCATTGACACTATGGAATTGATATTTTTTACTAAACTGCTTTGAAACTCTACGGGTGCTTTTAGAATGACGGGCGTTGGCCTGAATAATCATTGGAAATTTTGTTATTCATTTGGCGATGAATAACTTTTATCTATAAAAAATCTACGCTCATAGGTCTACAATACGATTTTCTCTCGTGTCGTGTATGTCATGAATGCACACAAAGACGAATACACAAACATCCAGACCAAGAACAATCATCTAAATTCGTCATTTAGAATTCTGGGGATCAAATCGCCATGGTATCGTAGATTTTTGTAAATTCAACTTTAGGCATTTTTACAGTGTGTATATGTAATTATAGGTACTTATATTGTACGTATATTGTACTTATATGTAAATATAAGCTACAGCCCGAACGGCTTAATGGAATGTGACATACATGTCTTTCGAAGGGTCTGTTTGCAAAAAGACGTAGGCGATATATATTAAAAAAAACGCCTTGTAAGTAAGAAAATATGGAACAAACTCTTATAAAATTTCCGACCAAAATTTCAATTTTACAAGTTGTATTTTTTGTTTTTATAATAATATATTTTGTTACTTAACAGAGTCAAAACAGTTTTCAAAGATTTAAGATTCTGCGCTGTTCATTACATAATAATTTAAAGTGTAAAGCGTCTCAAGTTTAGGATCTCTGTCCTAGACCGTTACAATAAACAAGGTATAGTTTAGGCACGTGCCTTTACATTACTGAGTACACTGACACTTTGTAGTCAATCGACACTTCTGCTTTTGTATACAAAGCGCGCTCGCTAACTGTTCGAGTAGTAGCAGAATGATAAATATTCGCTGTGCTTTGTGATATGAATTTTGAAGTTTGATAAAGGTGGGCTTCGTGTGTGGCGTATGACATGAAGAGAAATGTTTATGTTAGAAAATCTATTTATTCTTTGTAAAATATAGAAGACATTTAACTGTACTGCTTTGTGGTAGCGAGCAATTTATTATTTTTCGTAATAAAAGCAATCTACATAATGCTGAATACGAATGTGAGTGACATTGAAAAGGTTGGCCGTCTGTAACAGAATTACAAGACAGTGTTTATTACCTGGCTGCGCCAGAAGGATAAGGTTTTTCGAGCGTATGTATGTTTGTATGTATGTACGTATGTTTTTTTTGATTGTTTGTATGTATGTCCATTTCTTTGGCACGCGCTACAATCCAAAGGGCTGGACAGATTGTGACGTATGACGTGTCATTAGAATCGTCTCAGTTTCTATAGTCACATAGGCTATATACGGCCTGCTCATCGTACGTACGATGATTAAAAATCAGAAAATAAACAAACTTTGTTTAATTTAATCTCTTAACTACGATTTTACACGGTATAATGCAGAAAAAATACTAATTGCCAAGAACCCTTCTTCCTCCTGAAATGAAATGCTGCTAAGTAAAACTCTTCTTATTACAACATTTTCATCCTTTTGAATTCAATGCATTTAAGATTATGATTTCATGAATTCCAAATGAATCATCTCTTGTTTTTAATATAAAAAACAGGCGTCTGAGATTTCTCTATAATATTGGATTCAGTTGTCAGAGGCGATAAAAATGTCGACGATAAATCTTTGAATAAGCGCATAGCGTACAAGTACAAACTAAGCTGTCAGGTATGCTACTAGCACGATAAATGCCTGCTTAGCGTGTATTATGTTACAGTTCCTTCGGTCTAATAAGCACAGTTAAGTAACAAGTAATGCGTATTCCATTTACCTTATTTATTCTATGTTAAGTAATTTTTTATGGTTCATAACCAAAAAGGAAAAGGAACTCTGTTACTAAGACTCCTGTCCGTCTGTCTGTCACTAGAATGTGAACCACTCACAAACCTTGATAGCTAGACAGTTAAAATTTTCACAGATGATGTATTTCAATTGCCGCTATAACAACTAATACTAAGAAGAAAGAAAAAAATAAGGGGGGTTCCAATGCAACAAACTTAATTTTATTGCCATTTTTTATAAATAAATGTGCGAAATCCCTCGTGCGCGAGCCCGACTCGCACTTGCCTGAATTTTTCCACACATTTGACTCATGGAATATTGCTTTTTAGGGTTCCGTAACCAAAGGGTAAAACGGGACCCTATTACTAAGACTCCGCTGTCTGTCTGTCTCCAGGTTGTATCTCATAAACCGTGAT
>DWNE01001560.1:0-21584 GCA_018249875.1 Cecropterus toxeus | reverse complement strand
GACCCAGAACAGAAATCTAAACTCATCATTCATATTTCTGTCTGGCCGGGGATCGAACCCGGGACCCACTGCGTGTTTGACCGGTATGGTGACCGTTCCGCCACGCAGGTCGTCAATAACACTAACACTAAACTTTAAAGTGGTCAATGTTTCCCAGAAACGTCAATGTTCAACTACTCGAACTACTAAACAGTTGTTTTTAAACCACCAGAAAAATAAATATGTCAACTTAGTTGCTACCTTCACAAACTAAACTACTTTAACTACCTTTCGTATTATCATATACAAGTTTTTAACTCATATTTAACCCCCTTAGGGGTTGAATTTCTAAAAATCCTTTCTTATCGCTCATTTACACCATAAAAGGAATCCCTGTACCAAATTTCAAAGTTCTAGGCACAATAGTTTCGGCTGTGCGTTGATATATAAGTCAGTGAGTCGGAATTGCCTTTTTTATATATGTATATAGATTTCTATGACATGATAACTTCGCAATCGAACCTTGCAGTCTTTTATTCAAAGTAAAAGTTTATTTGTTCAGTTATCCTCGTGACCCCGAACGCGTGCCACCATTTATCTCATAATGTTTAAGACCTAGCACTCATGCAATCGCATGTCGACTAGTTTTTTTCCCGTTATCAGACACGTGCTTGCGTCTCTTTGCAGAGATAAAGCCAACGAGATAGTATAAGATCAATAATTCATATATTCTGATTCTTACTTATATTGTTGTTAACCCTTAATTATATTTAACCAATAATATTTTTAAGGGGAATATAAATATTTCAGTCGTATTATACTTTTCCCTTACCTATTTATATGAAAATGTTTTCTTGATCACAATAATGTCATATTATATGAACATTCTAACATAATTTCCTATAAGTGTAATAACGATGGGATTTCCTTAAACGTCATTTCGTTGTGAAATTCAGCAGAATAATCGCTCCTAATTTAGAATTTTTGGTGGTTAGATTAGGCTATAAATATACCAAGTAACTGGTCAAATTTACACACAATACTTCCTTTAGGTCTCGCAGAATTTGTGTTTTAAATGAAATGTATTTGTCATACGTATTTTTTACATCCACACGTTCTATTTTCGTATTACAACTGTAATTTTACGCCATATATTACGCCATGATGCAACTTTAAAAAAATATAGTATGTGACATCTTTTGTAGCACTTTATTTATTCTCTAGAACATATGGCAACTAGTAATGTTATACTTGTCCCACTATGTATTTCGGACGTTTTTAAACGCAAGTACTTTTCAGTTAGTGTTTTTTGGACGTTAAACGCAACACTTTTCCCTAGTGTATTTCGAACATTTTTAAGCACAAGTACTTTTCCCATTAGTGTATTTCGGATGTTAATAAATGCAAGTACTTTTCCTATCGCGTTTTTCGGACGTTAAACGCAAGTTCCTTCCCTTTTTGACTTTGTTAGTCGTCCTATTCCGCGGCGTGGCGTCGCCGCATGTCGTAAGGTCTGCGGGCCTCGAGGAACCCCTCTTTACCCGGGCAATTCCCTCAGTGGATGCACTGTCCACCGGTGTTGTTTGCCACCGTTAGGCAGCGTTGCAGTTTTGCGTCTTCAGTGACCGCGCTATGCAGCAATGTTACATAAGTACAAAAGAATAGACGTCCATATCATATATACCTTACAGACTAACATACAATTATATAATAATAACAACTTATAACTAAGTATTGGGTATGTTAGACGTTTTTCCCATAGCAAACCGGATTATAAAGGCGCGTGTCCACTCACCGGTGGTCCGGTCGTCCTCGTTGTCGGAGGCGTGCCGCTCGCCGGACGACGTGGTCGCGTACCCGGAGGAGGGCGGCGAGGGGCGGCGGTAGTGCGAGATGCGCGTCTTCTTCGCGGCGGGCGTGTCGTCCGGCGCGCCGCCGCCCGCCCGCTTGCCGCCGGGGGACGCGCGCGGCGACAGCGAGTTCGCGGAGTCGCTGCTCAGCGGCGGCGTCAGGTTTTGAGGTTTCCGCCTGTTGGTCGGTGTGCGCGTTACGTTACATTATTATCTTATTGTTTTATATTACAGAAGCAATAAGTGAGCATACAGTCCATGTCTATATAAAACTTATACATGTTATTCTGTTGGTAGTTCAATAAATAAATAAATGTGATGGTAAACGGTCACTGCCGTTCAGGGACATCTGTAAACAGTTACAAATGAGATCCAAGCTCCACTTGTGATTGGCCATATTACATTAGGTAACGTTATGTTAGATTCATTATAATGGAAGTAGCAAACGAGTATTCAGTCCACCTGATCATAAATGATTATTATCCATGCCAGGCCCATGAACATTTGTAAGTAACTTCATATAGAACAGGGGTTTCATCTGAAGTTGATAAGTCATTGCTACTCCCGAGGACAATGTTGCCTCATATATGTATGCACAAGTAAGCTGGCAACCACTCCCTTGTACCGAAACGCAAGAACTGCATCACGCTACAAATATGTATGGCAGTTGTACTACGACCTTCGAACTACACTGATTCTAGCACCCAGACCACAGATGCGTCGCCCCCTAAGTCCCCTAAGGACTAAATTATAATTCTTCGGACAAGTATTTATCTCTTACCACACTTTTCAAACCAGAACACAGTAACGCTCAACACTGCAGTTATAAGCAGGAATGGGTGTGACGGGTCTCGAATCGCAAAGATACCAAAAACTCTGTACCAATGATAACATATTAATAATATTAACTATTTTCCACTCGTAAACTAATATGACAACTAATTTTACAGAGTTTACAACGTAGTTGATACCAATAACTGTAAGCATCCAAGTTTTAAACGGTTTAGATATTCAGATCGCGAGAGAACAGAATAGCTGGTTTGTAGCTCAATTTAGTAATTGATATTGCTGGCAGCTCAGCGGCAAGGTCAGGTTTTGAAATTTCCATCTGCTAGTTTGCGTTGCATTTTACGCTTATAGCTCAATTAATAAGTGACTAATGGCTCAGTAACAGCGTCAGGCTTTGAGGTGTTGCCTGTCGCTATGTGTCAGATTACATTTTATTCAGAATATGTATGTACCATTGATATAATGTAAAATTACTATGTATGTTATAGAGTTTAGAACTTATCGAGTGTAATTCAAATTTAAAACGATTCCAATATCCAGAACGCGAGTGAACGAAAATCGCTGGTCTGTAACTCAATTTTGTAATTGATGTGGTTTGCGGCTCAATGAAAAGTCATTTGTACGTCAATTACTAAATATCCGACATGGAAAGTCTAGTTATAAGCAGAGATGTAAACTATAAAATAAGCAGATCACGCATATTAACTATTACACGTCACTCACGGCACAAGGAGAGAATAGTATAAAGTGAGAGTTTCGAAAGCCTTGCGTATTTATTTAACGATCTCATTTAAGTCCCCATTGAGCTGACCTGCAATGCCACTAGTCGCAACAATGAGTCAACAAATATATTTTGTTTCCTTATAGTTTTTCCTTCTTTGTTTTTATGTTTTTATCATATTTGAAATAATTATAACGAAACATGCACTTATTATTTGCACAATGGACTTTTCTAGTAACATTTCGAAAACAATAAAACTCATTTGATAATGAATACACACACAGCGATAAATCTTCACTCTTATCGTTTAGTGGTTACGTTTGCGACATAATTATTATTGATAGCAAAACCGACGTACTGATGACGAAAATTTACATTACTATGTATAAAACGCACACGCACACACTCACACACACACAGACAAACACACAATATCATAATAGTGACTAGTGACTTACCATAAGATCTAACTACAAAATGTAAATCCGTATTTTGCCTATATGATAACTATTTAAGATGTACACATAGAAGTATTGTTAGCTGTGGATTTTGTAAAATAAATAAATAAATCACCTCTTGAGCATACGTTTCTCCTCCTCTGTATAGAAAGGCCAGTCTTCGTTGACGTCATTCCATACGTGCCTATGTAAGTGGTAACAGTTGTCCTTGAGCTTGCCAATCTCTGGCAATATCTTGTTCACCATACTACGATCCTTCTCCTTGATGCCTTCTGCAAAATCCAACGCGATAATTTAATCAAGTTGTGTTTTTTTTCGATCGCCAAGAAAAGGCATTGGATAGAGGCTTACCACTGTTGAGTCTCGCGTACAGTTCCGGCTTCTTGAAAGGTTTCAGTGCTAACAATTGTATAAGTCTTTCTCTGGAATAGAGGAAATAAAATGCTATTAGTCTAAGAGAATTAACAGTATTAAGCTAGTGAAACGTGTTTAAGAACGAGTCCAATACAAACGTTAAGATATATTTCCTTTTTCTTATATATTCATTAAATGCGACGGAACCATCTTTATACAATTCCACTATTATGCATAGGAGGTGTGCAGTTTTGCATTCTGAGAATCCTTCTATTTTAGCTTGTTGGCTAACGCTGTACGATTTGATAGACTCTATAAGTTTTTGAAATCGTCAAAGCGAATTTCAGGTTTCATAACTTTGTTTTTATGCAATTGATATACATTATTAAATATAATAAAAAAAATCCTTCATCCATTCATAGGAACTCCATCTATTCATAGGAAACCGAATTTCATGCTATTGGACAATCTTATCGCTTATATAAAATGTGTATTCACAAAATTCAAGTGCGTTGCACCTGAGCAAGACAAAGTGCAAGTGTTACTCTACACTCTGTATAGCAAATTGACAAGAAACTGTCAAGAAACACGAATAACGGCGCGAACAAATCACGAGTACCAACGGGCATATCACCTTGAGACTTGTTTTCATTTAACAATAATTTTTGCACAACCTTGGTTGCTTATGACTCAGGCGTCATAAGAACTAATCACCATGTAAAGTAAGGTTTTGTATTACAAAACCAATAATGGAAAGTAGATCGTTTCACGCATAAAATGTGCCTATGTGGCTGTGATACGTTTGACGACTTTAAATAATTTTATTATTCACTAGCGACCCGTCCCGGCTTCGCACGGGGGCAATATAATATAATACTAAATATACTGGATAATGTATTTATATACAACGTTCAGAGCTTTTTTTAGACAATGTTTTATTTACGATATCTCTCTTTATAAACCTCTATAATTATCAGTATATCTCTACTTTATAAGGCATACATATAAACCTTCCTCTCAAATCACTGTATGAAAAAATTAACGCATTAAGAGCCGTTGGGTAATTTTATAGATCGAAGCATACATAGAGACAGACAGACAGCGACACGAATTTGTTTTATATGTAGTGATTCAATATGTTTTATTTGTGAACAAGAGTATTTTTTATGTAAGTACAATTCACGCATCGAAACCACACTTCCTTAATAGTATTTTATCATGTCGGTTAGGAAATGATAACGATACAATGAAATTATCATTTCTCAAACGTTCGGAGTACGCACTTAGTAACGTCGAATATTACAAAATAGAAATAAATCACGTATGAGTTGCTGAGTCACACACGGGTATGAACAGAAAAAAATACGTTTAAAATACTATTGAAAAAGGACAAAGCAAGTAACTAAAATTTAATACAATTTAAAACTATTTACGAACAAATATGTATTAATTTGGTAATATGTTTTTTTTTTTTCAATTTACGTTATTTTTTATTATGTATATATTTGTTAAATTAATTAATATTCCGTAATTTCAACTTAATAAAGAATGTAAATATGTACACGTAAATTCGCTTGGCAACTGCAATATAAAGCAAGTAAGGAAATATACCAAACGTCATTGGAGTCCTGTATTTTGGTAATGTTTTCTTTTTCCATTTTTTCTACCACGCTTTCTACACTCATAGCCCCACACTAGGATTTTCTCCTGTGTCGTGGGTGCCATGGACACACAAACATGAATACACAAACACCCAGACCCAGAACAGAAATCTAAACTCATCATTCATATTTCTGTCTGGCCGGGAATCGAACCCGGGACCCATTGCGTGTCAGACCGGTATGGTGACCGCTCGACCACGCGGGTCGTCAAACATACACATCTACAAAATAATATTAATATTAATTAAAACTTCTTATTTTCTTAATTTATCCAACGTATAATTGTATGGCCAATAGGTAGGTATGTAATGTAATGAATTATTCTAATTGTTCATATCATGAAAATTTAGTTTTAACGGAACTGAACATATGTTTTACACATTTTTTTCACTCAGTCACTATCAGAGTAGTAGTGTAATACCACAATAAATACAAACATTCTAGTAATGGCAAGTTGTATCAGGTTTTTTTTTATAAGAATGAAGTAGCAAACGAGCATGCAGTCCACCTGATGGTAAACGGTTACTGCCGCCCATAGACATTTGTAAGCAACTTCATATAGAACAGGGGCTCGTATCTGAAGTCGATCACAGATGCGTTGCTACTCCCGAGGACTAAGATGGCCGCCTCATATAAAAGTGAGCCGGCAACCACACCCTTCCACCGAAACGCAATAACTGCTTCACGCTAGAAATAGATGTGACGATCGTACTTCCCCGGTCGAACTGCATTTGTTCTACCTGGTTAATATAGGTTTTATAGGAAAGCAGTTAATTGTTTAGTTGTTACTCACTTTAAAGGTCGCCTGCTAAGATCTGGATTGGGGGGTGGCCGTTGAGGCTGGCTGGGGTGCTGTGGTGGTTGTTGTTGCTGGGGGTGTGGCTGGTGGGCCGGCTGTGGGTTCTGCGGACGGATTACGGGCGGGACTACCGCTGTTCGCTCCGCTCGGTCTGGCCTCTCGGGCCTCTCTGGCCTTTCTGGCCGCTCGGGCCGTTCTTGCCGCTCGGGCCTTTCTTGCCTCTCGGGCCTCTCTGGCCGTTCTTGCCTCTCAGGTCGCTCGGGCCGTTCCGCTCGCTCAATCTGAGCCGCGGCGGGCCCGGTAGAGTACATGGGGTGTGACGAGCGTACTTTCACGCGCCTCCCGATGTCTGTCTGGTTAGGTTTTATCACGCGAGTACTGAAAGTTAAATATACAGAATAAGGCCAAGTATAGTATATATCTTTAAAAAATAAATATTATTTTAAATCTCAAACTTGAATTCATGTTCTATTCAGATTATTAAGGCTTCAGGTTAGTAAATTGAGAACAGGAGACATAAATAATAATTATAGAGAGAATATATTTGAAAATGCGTACTTAAAAAAATTGCCAAATGTCTCATCTTTGAAGCTGACATCGTCAAAATGTAATAGATCATCCAGTCAGTCGTTTTTTTAGCATATTGCCTAGACATGCTAGTGTTTAATATCATGTACCTTTTAAATCTTAGCGTTTAAGATGCCTTTAGCATTATTAAATCTAACCATTTGCTCTGTTCCGCGGCGACGGTCCTCGCCATGCGGTCCTTGGTGGCCTCGTACGAGTCGTCGTTGGCCTGCACCCGCATCCGCCGAGGCAGCGGCCCGCACGACTCCAACCGCTTTGCGCCGCCGCTCCTGACGCACTCCAACGAACCCTGCAACCAAATGTACATACGTCATTAGCGTTTTAACAGATTTTGTTTTAAAATGTCATTGTAAAACTGTTGCATGATTATTTTAAAAAGATGTGCTAAAATTCTGATTTAAAGATGGCTGATTTTCTACCTCATCTGGTGTTGCAAACGTCTACGAGTAGCGGTGTCACTTACCCATCGCTAATTATTATTTACATTAAATATAGGCAAATGGTTTTGTTGCAATTATATCTAGAAATCGAAAGAATTATCAAAATACCCAATTGATAATTTTCAAGTAAAAGTAAATAATAATTATCAATTTAAAAATCATTATTAAGTGTAATGCATCATATAATTATGATAATAAGATATTGCAATGCAAATTTAAGTGAACATAATTTTTTACAACCATGTTTAATAACATAGCTAAAATAGATGTTCTACATATGTAACGTAGACTACATTTTCTTGTGTATAATTAAATCCGTTTGATAATACAGAAGCTTGTTGCGTGGTTTTTACTTTAATCAACTCTTGCAGATGACCTAAATGGAAACAACTTGTAGCAACATTGCAATCTTTGCTATGAAACTTATTTACACTCTGCGTTATGTTATACTAAACAAGGGCGAGCTACTTTTTATTATTCGTTTCTGTGTTACTTATTTGTCTTGTAAACGATAAAAAAAACCTAAATGGCATTTTCCATGCCAATATCGGCATGACAATCTCGATTTAAATCTAACTTGATTAATTTATAATGAAAATATTCAGGGCGCGGTTTGTGGAGGAATCCATACATAAGCAGTTTGACAAATTCGTAGGCTACGACTTATGGCAGCAACCGCTCCGTGACCCACAAAACCATATTCAGAGTTGGGCAAAATTTATTCGAATAACGAATGAATAATTTTTCAATAGTTATTCGCGCATAATAAATAATTTAGTTTATTCAAAGGAAAATTGTTCGAATTCAATATATGTATATCCTTAATCGAATAAGAAATAAAATAATTATGCGTCATTCGAATAATTTTCCTTTGAATAAACTAAATTGTCATTAGCGAATAACTATAGAAAAAATATTTATTCGTTATTCGAATAAATTTTGCCTAACTCTGACCATATTGAGCATATGTTATCGTATCGCCGCAACTGATACTAAACAATATAACTGGGTGTGTTAAGCAAAAATACTATGTTTAAGGATTTCATATATACAAATACTTTAAGATGATGAGATCTTAAGATATCGGAGATAAAATATTGCCAAAGTATTGAAATTGTCATTGAATAATAAAAAAGCGTGATGATCGCTTTCCAATGTATTACTGTTCCAATACTCTGTTCCAATACTGGGTAGGGATCTCCGGTATATTTTGGTGGGGACAAAACACGTTCACCACGGAAAAATCTTATCACTTAACACAAATAGGGTGACGTAAAATAACATTAATCGCAGGAATCCCAGTGGAAATATTAAAATTTTCAAATCGATGATGACGCAATCACTCCAACAATATTACGAATCATGATCAAATAAGTCAATAACAATTTGACGTAAGTTACTTATATTTTTGACACGTAAAATAAATACACTTATATAATTATATTTAGAATCGCTTAGAACGTTTTACTTTATAAGAATCTGGAAAAAAACACTGAATATATTTGTTCATGTATCATTAGTGTAAAAAAAGTAATATAACGTCAATGTTTGACATTAGACGACCCGCGTGGCGGAGCGGTCACCATACCGGTCTCACGCACAGTGGGTCCCGGGTTCGATCCCCGGCCAGACAGAATTGTGAGTTTAGATTTCTGTACTGGGTCTGGGTGTTTGTGTATTCGTCTTTGTGTTTCCATGGCACCCACGACACAGGAGAAAATACTACTGTGGTACTATGAGGGTAGAAAGCGTTTATAATGTTGCATAAAAAATTATAAAATAGTAATTTTATGCATTGAATAATACTATGAATATGAATTTGTTCTGCGTATTTATAGCAGTGAAGGAATCAGGGCTTTGTAAATAAGCGCGATACTATTATCACACGTTGCAACGTTCATATCGGACACCTTTATTTAATTCTCCGAGACCCGTTATCGGTTGTTGTTCATCTAGAAGAGTTTTATGTAAGCACAGTCTCAAATTTTTATCTTTGTATTTAATAATATAATTAGCGATGAGGATTATTTACAAAATATTTGTGATACACCGCTTATCGGGACCAGTAGTACCTATTGGATTACGAATTATAATAAATAATTAATACCGTTCAAGGACAACAAGAGATCGGTAAAGTTTATTACTTTGAGTATTTTCTGATAATTAGGAAACATACATATATACATATATGAGTAAGCAACCTGTAATTATTTCTCAAATATGATATCCATATTCATATCATAGCAAAAAAATCTTTCTATACACTCTTCCCTACATTACTGTTCCTCATAGTGTGGAGACATACATATATCAAGTACACAACGACTCTGATTTGTGTCAAACTTTCATATTGAGATCCGAAGGTAAGTACTTCGTATAAATTTACATAAATATTAAGTCATAACAAAAATAAAGAACAAAAGTTAATTCGTATGAATGTTACTATTTCCACTGAAAGGCCTTAATCTGACTTTTCCTTTTTAACTTTTCCACAAAATAATATAAAGAATCATTACAATACAGTGTAAAAGAATAATAAATAATGATATACCGTTGGACCCTCCATTTCAAAATTGCTATTGATGCTGAAGTGAAATGTGGATTCGCCCGAAGATCCATTTCCACTGCTTGGAGCCGGAATCGAGATTTTCTGAAAATCAACGAAAAAAAAAATACATTACTATCGAGTATGTGCAAAAATTTCTAAATCTATGTTCCTTGTGTAGGAAAATTGAAAAGAACTGATACAATAACTAACAGGTAAAAGTACAATTTACATACATTGAATACTTTAAACGTACACAAAAATTAATGAGAACTACTATAGTTATTGTATAATTTTTATTCACGAACATTGAGTTCTGAGTGTAGTGCTGCTTAAATTGTAAAACGTCATTCAACATAAGCGTATGTTCCGTTCTTATCGACATTATAAATTTATTTACTATATCATTATTATGAATATCAGCACTATCGCGTCCATATGACAAGTTTATGGAGGCAATAAAATATTATTATATTAAACATTCATACGCGTTTACATACACATATAAATAATTTTGTATGAAAACAATATCAAATTTCCATTGCTTTCCATACGCATTGATCACAGATATTGAAAGTTTATTTCAAGAAACCGACTCGACGTAACCGACGAGGTACGTTCCAACATCATGTTGTTACACGAATTAGTTATTTAATAAAGTAGGTATGCGGTAGATACTCGTAGTTTTATCTAAAATATGTAATGGCATTAAAGACAATTTATAGCTCCATCAACTATGACGCAAGACATTCAGGTAAAACATACTGTTACAGCGTTTATGACATTTTTCGTATGTAGGCTGGGAACGATTTGTGAGTCAGACCAATTCGCACGTGTCGAGCGTATTAGTAATTGGATCCACGTGAAGATGGGATGCACATACGAGTATCGTACAGTACTGAGGTTGGTCCAGTGACATGATAATTCTTGGCAGGAAGTGAGTTGTCACAGCACCTGTCGTGCATAGAATCAGTTTTCCCACGAGAGTGGCGAACGCAATGTCCAAATAAGGAAACGCGAAGATTATTTATCATTAATGGACGATGCGATTTGATGCATGTGTGCGTACAAGTGACGGTAGCAGTACAGTGATGAACAACGACTTTCATCGCCTGGAATGGCAACGTCGCGCCCGCAAGTAAATGCTGAACGCATCGTACCGTTTCACCATCGTATAGTCGTGCACACGCGATTCTTAATCATTTCATTTATGAGAGCACACACAAAACTTCCGTAAACTGGTATTACGCCAAAAGTGTCAGACACACGCCGAACAGATCTATTTAAAACAGTATCGCTGTATCGATTTAGTTACAGTTACTAAATATAGATGCTCTACATCTATACAAAATACATTCAAAATGGGTCGTTAACTCTATTTAAACCAGAAATTAGTGTATTGTAAAATATATCATATCGTATTTACAACTACGACAATTATACGACGACGTGTGATATTATATTATCTATTACTGTTACATTCGCATACATACAGATAAGTGTTCCATAGATATAGTTGAAAAACTGTTAGCGCCGAAGCTGACACGAATATATTGAGCTAGATTTTTTGTCAAGTATCAAACTAATGCTAATTGTTATATCAATAGAAAGTTGTAATAGGACATCTCTATAAAAATACAGATTGAGTTTCGTGTTGACGGCAATTAGAGTTTTAGCAAAAATCTAGTTCAAGCAGTTTTGAAGTAGAGCGACATTATTTCAGGTTACTATTTCAGGAAAGTTTCTATCTTGCCTGTGTGTATAATTATACATTTTTTCCTATTTTTTTAGGTTGATGCGCGTGTATATCATCATTCGTGGATCATTTTTGGTGCCGTTCACAAATCAGCGAGGCAGAATGTCCAGTGCGGGCGACACGACGCGTCGTTTGGTGACGCGTCGGACATGCGTGGCCCCGAGCCGCTTTAAGGTCGCGGCTGATGTGTGCCAGCACCACAATGCCAGGCAATTAACCTATTAAAAAGTGCGCTACGATCCGGACACTGGTGGAGCAATAACCCGGCTCCCGCCGCTAACGCGTTAACCACTACAGGTAGCAGATTGCGCAACCGAACATGTAAAATGGTGCGGAAGGAGTAATATGATACATTCGAAAATAAAATCGCTTCCAAAAAGCATGACCCAATGCTATTTAAGGTCATTTTACGCCTGACTGTAGATCGATCGTGATCGTTGACATTAAAAGCACGCACGGATTGGAACTGTAATCGGGCTTATCCACTTAACGCGACACCTACCCAACAGTGTCGTTGGTTACTTGCTGTTATGCATTAAATTTGTATTAGAACAGAACGGTTAATCCGAGTCTTTAAAATGCTCCTCTTCGTCGAATTATGTTCTGACGTTTGTCGGAACGTATGTCGCGACTGATGAACCCAAGGTGAGATATACTATACACAATTATAGAGCTGATGAGGAAAAAACCCGCTACCAACCGAGTGCGAAGGCATCGCGGGGGAGCGCGGGGCGCGGCTTTCTCTGCGGTACCTAACACCGGCCGATATAAAGAGCGCGTCGCGATGGAATACTTCGGCATTCGGTGAACAGCCGTCTCGCCCGCCACATTTGCGTGTTCATAAGCTTCATCCTCCATTGTTTTATTCATAATTGTCTTGTTAGTTTTAAGAATTTTCAATAATGTAGGTATAATAAGAAATGATTGGACATCTATTTGTAGGTAATGAGTGCAATGCATCAGTTGCAGATTGTATCATGTCAAGGTCGTTAGTTTCATTGTTTGTCTTCTAGAGAAGGTCGTTTTACTGTGTACCTCGACCGAACCGGAAAATATAAGGAAATTCATCATCTGTTTTTCAAGGCGCTGGTCGAATGCCGTCGCTCGGAGGTTTTTATTTGACGGCTCGTTTAACTCACCAATTCGACGAAGATAGGATTGATAGTCACGTGTGTTTCGGGCAAGATAACACGTCATTTTATTAGCGTAGAGATTGTTTGTAGGCGCAATCGCAATATTTCGAATGAAGGATTTCTTTATTGTATCGCCCGTCGTGCGCAGCGACCGTGGCTTTTGTTGGTTACCTAATTTCACAGCAAGCGGCGAGCGGTACACGGAGTTGCGAAGTGAGAGGCCGCCGCAACCGGTTCGGTTCATTCGACCGAGAGATATAAGTACAAAATATCTGCGTCTTAGGCTCGCGTTATTACCTCGGCGCTAAATTGGTTTACCCAGCACGCGACGCGCGTAAAATAAAAGTTCCGTTTCGTAGGCGAGGTAACATTTCGAGAAATATGTCATAATACATTCCGGGGGACAAACCCGGACGCAAAACAGGCAGACGTGCGCCCCAACTCGGCCAGTTAACGTGTTGTATCTTATTGACGTAATGTCGTGGAGGTGGCACGGGTCGCACGATGCAAATTCAACCTTAATACGATGTCCACTGTATAGATTACGCCTTGTTCCAATGCTGGCGCACGTCAGAAGTGAACGATAATAAATAGTTCTCTTCAACATGTTTCGTAGTGGGAAATCCACGCAGGCGGGTTGTGATCGACTTCGTATTAATTGCTTACCGGCTCGTTGTTTTATTAGTTTACACATTATCATATCTATTTGTTATTATCATTTAATTAAACAGAATGTGCCTGGTCTGCTTCGAAAATTAGTGGAAAATGTAACAAATAGGAACGAAATAAGTCGGTACAATATTATGTCGATACGGATACGGTCAATAGAGTTCTTAGAATGAGGGAAAAACCTTGTTTTCCTTGATTCAAGTCTGATAAAAGTCACAATAACTTTCCAAAGTTAATACGTAACTAATAGTCAATAAATCGATAAACTTTCCTATAATATTATGCATTAGGGGCATAACCTTGAGCGTGGCAACTACATGATCTAATTATATTAAATACCCGTATGCGAATTCACATGTCACTGCAGCTGTTAACAATATATTTATGAGTGTATCTTTACAACACTTTTTATTTTTTTAAATCACTATTCATTGTTAACTGAGCGGTTTAAACATTTTATATTTAATAACGTTTCAAAATGTATAGCATATTAACAATATTAATATAACACGTGCTGATAAGTGATGTTATTATGCTAGTATATACATATAACAACATAACTAGCAAATATTCATAGTTCGTGTAACCAAGAAAACGAAGTGAAAACGAAATCTGAGTCACAATTCGAAAATATATGCCACTAAAATCAGAGCGTAGTGAACAATCGTGAGAAACGGTAGTACTTATAAATAAACAAACTGAATGTTAAGCGCTCAAGTATCCATCGCAACGATAAACACGATGAGCTGATAGACTGACATATTCATTTTCCGTCTTCTTATAATACTTTTCAATAGCGTAAACTAACATACTACGCGTAGAGATGTATCAAACAACGAATTTGGCAATGTAAAAGAAATTGTTCTAACACAAATTACTAACGGTAGTCGTCACTTTCATCGCAGACACATTTTAAGGCGAAGTGAGTGGCCAGTTATTCGTGAGGTTTCTACGATACTATTTGCATATTCGCTGACTTTCTAATGGACGATACGCCCGTCTTGTCGCAATCGTTGGCAGTGGTGAGGTAACGCCGATTCATTTAATTATATACAAGTGTATGTGAAAAATTGTATTCAAGTCGCGCGCATTGTTGTCATTGTAAAACGTGAAGTTTCCAATTCTTTGATCGCAACTCGTTCGCCGAACGAAGTCTTATTTAAACAACTCGAATTAGAATATCTTGCATTTACGATTCCCCGTTCGATTACAGTTTTAGCAGGCTACCGAACTGTGGAATGTTACACTGGTAACCGAGTTAATTATAAGCGATGCAATTTCTGTCGGGCACCTGATCTTTACGCGCATAAAAATATTTCTGTTCGCATAAAAATAATGTTATACGGTTACTTGCACTTTACCATAATTGAATATAGGTAATCAATAATTATGTAAATTATTTTTCGCGTGGTCGCTGATTAGATTAATATAAAGCTAGTTTTACATACAAATTGTTATCAACATCGAATCGCGATAACGTTCATACACGTCAATTTTAAATTTTAATTCGAATCACACAAGTGTCACATATTTTTACGCAAACCAAACGTGAAGCGCCCGGGTTGCGAAATTTGGAAAGTATAATACAGCAAACACTACAGAATTTGAGTGTCGAAACAATATATAAAGCTGCATCGTAAGAGGTTTTAGTGTTCAGGTGTGTTACAGCAAGGATTCATTGTGGAGCCATTCTCCTTAGCGGCATGCTCGCGACCTTCCGCCAGAGGAGGGGCGCCTCTCACCGGCGACGTGACTGCAGCCACGGCCTTACGTCGCGAGGCTGTATGGAAACCTCTACGTAACGAAGCTCTTTCCAACGTCGTCGGTTACCCAACGCTATATAGGAGTTGTCGATAAACCTATACATTATACACCTATACCCGCTACCAATACAGCCGCCGATCACGTGAACACACCTTGCGTAATTTATATTGTCCGCGTAGCCTTTTGATACGGCATTAAATAAACAGAAAAAAATGTTATATTATTGAATACATGCAATCGTTTCTTTCGAAATGTTGTAAAGGAACAAAAGGTTCGCCAAATTCTTTTTTGGGAACAATGACAATCACTCGATTTCACTAAAAGGATGACAAACAATATATTTTAAACTTGTTACGTTACAAATTCGAAAGTAAAAATGTAAAGGTATGCCTTAAAGTCAATGCAATAATGAATGCCGAGTTCTAAGAATGCTATATTGCGTTATTGCTGTTGAGTTTAGTATGAAAATGTAGATAGAAATAATATCTTATTCAATTGTTTTTGTTAAGTACGACGAAGTCAAAGGCGGGGACAATTTCCAAACTTGGTTGCAGTGAACTGAATGCAATGAATCGTAACTAAATAAATGTAGTTAGTACAAAACGGACGGTACAACGCCGCCGCTAGACAATGTCGCAAGTATTTAGATCAAGGTGCGAAACACGCGTTCGAGAGTCGAGATCGGATCCGTGGAATTTTTGTCGAAGAACACGCTCGCGCATAAATTCATTATGAAACCGATGCAGCACATCCATAATGCGCGAGTAAAATCAAAGTCTCCTGCTAAAACATCTCTAGGAGCTTCCACTCTGATCTCAAGTATCATTTTCGATAGCAACTTTTGTCACTACATGAACGAGAGCGCATAAACATTCGAGTAGATAAATACTTTATCAGTGAGTTCGAAATTTTGTTTTGTAATTTACTTTTTATACAGACACAGAGGCTTCGTTATAATTGGGTGTCCCATCAAAACTAGATGTTTCGATGTTTGGATCTAGAATAATCTGGCCGCATAGACACGGCGCCGACGCGGCGTGACGCCGACCACGCCCCCCGTCTATACCGTACTCTATGTTACGTCTTCATGCCTACGGGACTGATTAACGCACAAGAAAATACGTATACCGTAAATGATAACATTCCAGTTACAAATGGATAACTTAATCATAGATGCACACTTAAAGTTATCCTACTTCTATTGGTAGAGTCTACTCTCTCTCTACATTTTTACACGTATTATGAAAATATCTCTTACAATAAATCTGAAACGAGTATCTGTTTTAAGATTGCTACAAAAAATATACTTGACAACAACAAACATGACATGAACATTTTCTTTTGTGTACAGGTTTTTCAACAAAATTAAATAATTCTCGCACGGTTCAAAATGGTACCATAGGATTCTAGTTAGTATCATAATGCAGCCAAGCCATGTAATATTCGACTACTGCACGTAACAACTGCCAATCACAATTGAGAGTTAGGAGTATGTCTGAGTGGCAATGCCCCAATGGATATCAGCGGCGGCACACAACACACACAATAAAGCAGACAAATTGCCTGCGAAATGTTGCGGCTGACAATACACCCATCTCGCGATATAGGTGCGCCGCATTGTCTCCAAGCGGATATTTCCAAATGTATCGTATATTTCGACCGGGAGCTTACCGTCCGCATGCCTCCTGTTCACTAAATGCCATCCACTTTATATATATTAAACGTACGTAATATAACCACAGTCTCAACATGGAAAGTAAAGCGTGAAGGTGACGCTTATTTTTGTTCCAAAACTTGATTGTACGACTTTTTGCATTAAAACAAAACGCAATACTATTTCCTGGGCAAAAAATATCTACTAAGCTATTACAAGGTACAAATGTACATTAACAGTAACAACAAAGCAATTATCTAGAAATTACGAAGCCAAATAGAAAAACGTATGTCTAACAAAAACCCCTAAAACTTAAGCACGCACGTAAAATGGCACACTATCGATCGTACTGTATGTAATTGAGAATTATTGCTTGTGTACACGAATTTTGACAACTCAATGAACATGGGTATTGGCGAAGTCATCTAATTTGCGCCAAGTTGTAAAAATTTCACTCTCAGCAAACATATTTCACTATTTCTGACGTTAGTATGTTATGTGCGCTACATGGCAAAATAATGTAAGTTAAAGTGAATGGATATTAATGTACAATTCGATGCATCATCGCAAACGAAAACCGTAAAATTAATAATTAATAAATAATTTATTGCATTTTACTTACAGAGTGAATGTTAATTTTAATAGCAAACAACAAAGTGATATGCATAAACAATGTATAGCGTATTCAACGTTTTAAATGCCAAGGTGGAGTTTGTTTGGCTTGTGTCGAAACTCTACATTTAGGAATAATATACCTACTTTGTATAATAAGGTAAAGTTACATATTAAATTTTATTAAAAAAGATAATTTATATTTTAAAAGACAGGAGAGTGTGTTATATGATGCGACAGCCGTAAGCTGGAGGCAGAACGTAAAGAAAATTATTTCGCGTTTTAATCTATTCCGGCCAGTTAGGCGGACAAAGAAAAATTATGTACGGCAATTAGATATGCACTATAGGAAATTGACCACGACGGGTGTAGTATAGATGCCACGTAACTGTTGGTCTCCAGTTCAGCTAATAAGATTTGTTGTATAACGGGTATTACGAAGCAAGTGGCCAATAGGGCGAAAACAATTGTGAGCAAGACCGGTTCTACGCTTATTCCGTCTTGTGTCTAAGTGAGCGTTCGAGATATTCCTAAACGCCTAAATAGAAATAATTTATGTCGATTCTATTGTCTTATCACTAGGTGATAACAATACAGCAGCGAATAAATTTAATAATAGCGAATCTCAGGAACGACACATGTCACGATAAATACGGACACGGATACGGATACGGATAAATAGACGGATAATAGGAATTCATCGTCAAGAAAACTTGCTTGCAAGTTTTTAATTCAATCCACATATTTATTAACAGGATCTACCATTATCTTAAGGTGTGGTCACACCTCACTTGAACTAGCCAATGCGAGAGGTTTAGTAAGCCCGGCCGCGTACCATCAACATAATCATCTTGAAGCCGTATGATATTAAACATCTATTAGGTTCATACAGTAGGTAACTACGAGCTGTATGCAGATTTTGTTCACATTTACAACCTTGAACCCTGCCATATTAACATACATTCGTGTACTACTGACCCAAAAATACATTTGAAAGATAAAATTTGAGCTATGCACGCAGGTATATGGGTTTATGGAGATACAACACGGAGACGTTAAAACACACGAGCTAATTATCTTTTACATTCGTATACTTGACGGTTTATTACAAAATCCTTTGTTTGTAATTAGCTACACTCATTTGATGCTAGTTTCATTTGAATATGGATTTCGGGGTGAAGGCCGTAATGAGAGTTGCGTTACATCTAGTCTTAATACGGTTAGTAATGACGAGCGATAAAATAAGACACTATACCGTGCTTGGTTGGTTTTATTTGAGATTAGAGCGATAGTTTTCGATTGTATTAGATTACAAGTAGATTCAGGCAGTCGGCTATAGTTGAGAATAGAACCGAGAGCGAGCGGTTACTTTTACCTGAGTTACATAACTGCCAGGTGTAATTTATTATCGACTTCATTGCAAGCTTTCGTAATGAAACCAAGCTAGGACTGCTGTTCTCTTTGTTTGGCTATTTAAATCATATATAGATCTGTAACGTATAGGGATGACTGTTTGTGCCTTTAATTGACTGTAAAATAATTTGTTAATCATAAATACAGTTTATCCCTTTGTCTAAATATCTAAACTAGGAGTAGGAATATCAGAGACAAGAAATTATCATCGTCAACCCATTATGGTCCCACTGCTGGGCACGGATCTTCTCTCAAAATGAGAGTTTAGGCCATAGTCTACCGCGCTAGCCAATCGCGAATTGGAAGACTTCACACATCTTTGAGAACCCTTTTTTTAGAGAACTCTCAGATGAGTAGGTTTCCTCACGATGTTTTCGTTCACCTTAAAGCAGTGATAATTAAATTCTAATACGCACATAATCAGTGGTGTGTGCGTAAGATTCGAACCTTGGACCCTCGATTGAGTGGCCGAATTTCAACCATAAGGCTATCACTGGTCACAAGAAATTATGTATAGGTTTTATTTGGACATAAAAGTCGAATATGTAATTGCCAATTAAATACCAGTCGGAAAAGAAGGCGTGCAAGTGAAAGCACGAAACGTTACAAAAGCGCTTATTTTTATTTTCAACTCTATCAATATTTGATAGACCAGTCGTTAAATCTTTGTATACGCAAAATTGATTCGCCTGTGTGTTGGTTACGTAATCGCAATCATTTTATAATTAATACGTCGAAAACAATTTGTTTTTGCGTTCGTAACAAGTAGAACAATGTTGCGTCTAATAATTTCCAGTTTACAAAACGAGTAATTCTGAATCTGTAAACAAAATGTAATGAATTAAAATTCAACACTTTTAATATTTGAGTAGCTCTTCTCTTTATGCAAAAGTTCCGTGGTTTGACGTTACATCACGAAATACAACAAATAAATCGGGATTCAAAAATATCCGACACATATCTTGCGCGCTTGGTAATAATTGTACTAAATCTGTCCAACGTAGAACCAACTAACTTTATGTACAATTTGTGATATAAAAGCAAGAACGATGAATGCGTGATGGTCGTTTTTTGCTTTTTTGTTATGATTTGACTGTAAATGTTCACATCCGCCCATGAATACCTGTAATTAAGCGTGGATAGGATTGGAGTCCTACCCGAGTTCAACCTCGAATGCGATAGTTTCTCTGAGCACTTTGAATGCCTTTTATATGCCTCCCTTATCTCATTTTTCAAACCAGAATACTGCTATGTTCTGCTCACAGTAATTTCATAAGACTTAAAACAAATTGCGTGATTCGTGATTCACACCTCTAACTTTGCACATGCAGTGGTGCTCTTATCATAATCGGTTTATACGGTTCACAAAAATAACGTAATACGTTACACCATGTGTAAATCAGCCAATATGTTATAACATATTGTAATAAAGCGGGAAAATATTACAACGCGTTAATTATCCTTATTTCCAATAAAAATATTCTAAGGTCAGTTTACAAATGTGTATGTATTTATTTGGGATATTTTAGAAAAAGGTACAGAGTAGGTAAATTTATTAAGATATCATATGCGTTAATATCTACCCTTATACTTCAATAGTAAATAATACGAAATATGAAAACACATTTTACATATAAGGGTACCTTCGAGTCATTCAATAATAATTGCGCAATTGTTGCTGGCGTAGCGTAATTTTATACAGTTTATTACTTTTAACATAAACTATAAAGTTCACGTTTCATTAAATAACAATGTTTTCGAGAATAAATAAAACACAAGAGTGATTTTTCTAGGAAACCTTAGCACGTCCCTAATACATACTTTCATAATTATTATTTTACTTTTGACTCTTCACAAGCGAGCCAGCCCTGTAAAAGGGTTTTTTTTCTTGAAACCGAATTAAAATTAATATACAACTTACACGCAATTATACAAAAAAATACATATCAATTTAATATTATTTTAATAGGATTGATGACATTGTTTCATAAAGTAGCATTATCAAATTAGTGGTTATTATCGTACGAAGTTTCAAAACATTGAATATGAGAAAAAAAATGAAAAAAATCTTTGCACGGCGATAACTTTTATTGTATGGAAACAAGAGATTTGCAACAATGTCTGCGGGTCACCAGCAGTGAACTTAGTTACTGGCAAAGTCACATTGCATTTGAGATTGCGTGCACACGATGTCATCGCGAATGGAAAGTGTATTATCAATATTTTTTGTTAATTATTGTTGTCGTGTTAATGATTCGACCGAGCGTCGTTGATTCTAGTTATTATTATACGACAGATATAATATGTTTAGTATATAAACAAGTACAAATTGCACAATAAAACGAACTGGTATTGCTATTTAAATATGAAAGTTACTGACATAGCTTTACGAACGCATA
>DWNE01001559.1:0-21593 GCA_018249875.1 Cecropterus toxeus | reverse complement strand
TTGGCTAACGATTAATGATCGCTCTGTTATCTAATTTGGGTCACTACAGAGGACGGCATAATATTGTCATTGTCAAACTAGTTATTGTCGCGAAGATAATAAATTCTTAATGGAAATTATGTCACGGGAATAAAGGAAAAGAGTATATTATGGTCTCATAATAAATATAAAATCCTATCTCTCATCGCCACTGGGTTTTCAGCGTTTTAATTATAATCAAATATATAATTCATTTCTTTAAGAAATTCTCTCGGGAATATGCCAAATCTCCATTTTATTCCTTTCATCGCTTGAAATGTCACGTTTAGTGACACCTTAATAAAGAGGCTGTTTACGCGTTAGATTGGAGTCCCGCTGGGATCGACGCAAAATTTTCCAACGACCCCTCTCACCAGACTACGCTTGACCTACAATACAGTTTGTGTAAAGAAGAGGTCGTCCATAAAATGGTGACAGCACAAACAATCGGTTTTAGGTCGCGTCTAGATAGCTCGAGGCCATAATCAAATCCCGCCCTGTCACCGGTACTTTAATGACGCAACCCTGAGGGTAATGACGTAACCACCATGGTCACAGGTGCTAAATCAGAAACTAATCTGTTATGATACGTAGTGAACCAAGAAGTTTTCAAGTACACAAGTTATAACAGGGCAGTGTTAAGTAACCGCTATGGAGTAATGAAGTACAAACCAACACGCTTGCCCGTCTGTCAGTGCGCATATTAATTATATATGAAAAACTTGATTGGTCAATGATTAAAGCAATACTGATGTTTTCAAACCTCGTAATCTACATATCTATTTTCATATGGGAGTAGGACATGTTCCAACGGCGCTTGCGAAATGTAAACTAACATGATATGTTTTCTTTCGAAATCATACTTCCTCATCAAAGTGTTTTCCGGAGTGGAACGCGTATTACGTACGAACGGTCAATACAACAAGCAAAAGCTCATCTCTAGTGGAACTATTTGCTTTATAGCGAGCGAAATAAAATCCACATTGGAATATTGTGTCCGAATATTCAGAGTCCAATAGTGCATAGATGATGGATCACTTCCAGACAACCCACTGCTCCGATGACCGTTCCATTGTGAACCGAAAATAAATACATTGTCTTCATAACGGCCCGCGTATGTTTTAGCTGTCCACGGTGTTTATTTTACTTTTACGCGTCGCTTGATGTTTTTGGCCCGAATAAATTAACTTTATTACTTAAGACCGTGTCAGGATTTGAAAGAAAAACACACCATAAACTTTAGTCTTTCAGTCCGTTAATGATTGTAATGAGAATTCTTGTGTACGTAAATCTTTGTACGTAACCATTCTTTTCCATGTAGGTTAACTACCAGCTTGTTAAGCATTTATGCTAACTTTGTTTAAGTAAATTTAACTCTTTTTTCATGTTGAAGTTACACTTTTAAGGCAGTTGAACGGCTCGATTTGCGCTGGCGCCTGTGATAACGCCACGTCTTAAATTTTCAGCTTTATTGTTTCAGGTTTATTAGATTTACTAAGATGTTAATAATAATATGAAGTATTTCAACTTACTCCTCCGGAATATCAACGCATTGGCGATCAGTATCAGATCGAACTCCAATTTAACGTAGCTACATGCTTGAGCATTAACTACCAATAATACTTGCCAATATTATACAATAAATATGTGCGTTATTACAACGCTTTATACAGAAAAAACTTTCTGAAAAGTAAACAAGTTATTTAAAAATGGTTTTTAAATTATTTACCTGTAAAAATCTGGAGATATTGATATTAATTAGACGCTATCACTTACCAAGAAATAAGATTGTAAAACTATATTTTATATGCATGATGATAAAAAGGTTTTGATTCTAGACTTTAGAAAGCTCTATTGAAATAAGTTTAGACAGGTTAATAAATAATTACGTTCTCAATTAACTAGAAAAGACAAAAAGGCTTTGTATTAACATCGAGTAAAAATAATACGTCTAATATTAAACAATATCCGTGTCGGTTAGAAAGCTAATGTATCAAATATAGTAGTTAAAACAATAAAAATAGCACGATTAAGTGTTATTTTAATATTCATACATCAGTCACACATGTTCTTAGATAACATGTAAATTGTTTTCCCAGTTACCGTGGCCAATTTGTTAACACGTAGTCATAATTGAATAAGCAACCTGCATACATTAGTCTAGTTGTGCCGAAACGAGGTGCTAAATATAGAAAGCTCTCCGGAACAAATTATAAGCGAAATGTGTGGGCAGCGTTATAACACAACTTGCGTCCATTCAAAGAACAATTCATTAATACGGGTCTCATTTGAAGGAAAATGTTATATATAATTCGCTTTCAAAAAAGCTTGGAAAGGTTCTCAATTTATCGCGAATTAATTTGGTATGTTTTAATTTTATTACTTTTACAGAAACATTATTCAAAATGTATTCTGTCTCAAGATCCTGTGCAAATTAATGAAATAACAATGTTGTTTCGTTATAATTTCCTTGTTACTTTCTAAGCCATGTTTTTTTTTTATTTGCGATTTTTAAGCATATACATGATCGTTATATTATGTTATGCTTTTTTTATGCGCGAAAATTTAATAATAGTGAACCTATTTTGGGAGATTTGAACCCAAATATAGTTAACACTTATATAGTGGGCAGATATCCAATTAGCATTATCTATTTATATAAGCGTAACTTCGTATTTTTTTCACGTAATAATCCATCTTTATAATAATCTTGTTTCTCGTTCTGTGATATTGTTTTATAAACGAACGCTTTCTCTATTTCTAATAACTGCGAGAAAAAATCTCCTGTATAATCTAAGCTAAGTCTAAGACTACTATTTTTAATTGCCTAAGAAGGTTTACCAAAATCCAGCTACTTGCGATGTGTCATTGATACCAAGTAAGGTTGAGATTGTTGGTGTTATACAAACAAGTTTGAAATTAATATTGTAATTTGTGTTTTTTTTAGATTTACTCCGTTTATTGAAATTGCGCTTGACTATTAAATGTATATTATTATTGACAAGGTAGGACACAAATGAGTTATCATGTATATATTGATCGATAACCATGTCGTAGAAACCTGTAACATGGTATAGTAGCTCGGTGATGATCCACATTAGGTAAACTAGCAGCCTTTCATATAGAAGATTTTGGATTTTATTAAATCTCCAGTCCCTTTGATCTGTTAGTTTCATAAATTTATCTCTTTTATATTAATAATAAGATTTGAGTATGTATGCAGTTGCCTCTGCGAGTATCCGTGCCATAAACAACGGGATACACGATTTTTAACAGGATATAAAAGCTGATAATCGTTGTTTACAGAGTATACAGGAAAATTGCTACAGACGCCCCGTGGTGCGGTCTATGACCAATTAATTACGTAGAACTTCACCTTGGTCGTAAACAAAGCAACACTTATCTATGGAACGATAACGCCCGTGGCTCTTATTTAATTCATAAAACTTTCCGCTGGTTTTAAGTTTCAACTTTTATTCATCTATTTGCATTTTTTGTAGGCTGCTTGCATTGCACTCCATGAAACGAAAAGTATGAAGATTTTTTCTTTTTATCAATTGCTTTTATTTTAAAATTAATATATAATATGTTTTAGTTAACTTCAAAAAACATGGACTGTTTATTAAATTAATTCCTTTTATTTTGTAGTTTAAAGTAAAGCAATTCTCTTCCGTCTTTCTTAATAGTACCTGTATTCATTCAGAGAACAAAGTTCGCCTTATACCTACACTCTATTTATATTTCACTGTCAAGTACCTATTCATTACCAACAAATTGTTCGCACTCAATATATCAATGCCTTTCAAACACCTAGACTAATGTTAGTGCGTTTAAAATAAATCTCCGTATTCCAAGAATAAATATATCATTGCCATTCCCAGAACATCCGAGTTATAAATATGATATACATTCCCATTTGGTTACACTTTGAAAGTGATAGAATTAAGCCAAGGAGTTCGACTGCAATGAAACAACGAAGACATTGCTGAAAGATATATCAAGCAGATATACTTAAATGTTGTAATAACTAATACTTCCACATCCGTTACACATGCTAGTGCTCAAAAATGGCTTAGCAGGAATATTGCTTTTACTTCTTGTATATTCCGTAATACAGAAGATCACATACAAATATTACGTAGTTATAGCCAGAAACATTCGATATGTAGCAACATATCAAATCGTGGTCAAAAAAGGTTGAGTACTAAATTTCATGTAGTATTTCTAACGATTTGAAGATATTCGCAGATTTTTTAAGGGTTTTAATAAACATATAATTATGGTGCACAATATATCCCATCAATCTTCATAATTTTATTGGTGGATATACGCTCGTCCAAAACTGAGGCTTTGCTCTTTGTCTCGGCTCGAGCTTTCCCGTAGCCGTGGGTGTCTAATATTTTAGTCCATAGTTCCCATTTTAGTATATCCATAGATACATTTCCTTTACAAAACAGAAAAAAAAAAACAAATTTCAAATGGTTCGATTTCCTTAAAGCTTTGGTCAACTATATCGACCGGACTCTATTTGCGGAAACCAAATGAAGCCATAAAAATGCCGGTTCTATTTAGGTCCCTGATCACATAATCACGAACGTGGCTAACACAACGCTAAGGGATGCGAAGTGAAGGGTAACGCGGGGGCTTACGTCACGGGTGCTGATGACGCGGGTCACGTTGATTCCCACTTATACGAAACTTTGCCGAACAAACAAAAAAGTCATAAATAGGTATGATATTATTTTAGAATGATCGCTTGAACTTTGTCTTAAGCCCTTATGTTAATAGGAGATGTTCCATGTTAATCATCTGGTTTGTCTATTTTTGGCATCGTAAATATAAACAGATTCGTTTATTTTCTAAACTGATTTCATTGTATTGATTCATAACTATGTATATGAAAATATATGAAAATCATTAGCTTCACCACAATGAGGTTGGATTTCTTATTAATAGACATTTTCTTTAGATATTTCTGTTTATTACCTACTTAAAATGTTTATCGCGACCTGATCCTGAACCATAACAATCTGATTAGTAACTAAAATTAGTATGTAAACAAAATTTTCGGGGCAATCCGTTGAATGGTGTAGACGTGGATTTGCTTAACCGCAATTTGTCAGGAAAGTAAAATAATACAACCCCGTGTTCCCGGAATGCTATGACATGGGACTCTTTAAGAAAGGTGCAAAAAGAGCTCTCCTTCAAAGCCGGTGATGCATTGCTGACTCCTCTGGCGTTGCAAATGTCCATAGGCGATAGTGTCTACATTCCATTAGGTATCCCATTGGCCATACCGTTAGGCACATATAAAAATAAAAAATACAATAAGAACAAAATACCTTTTCCATGATAACATCACCTAAGATTGCCAACGTTCACGATAAATGTCAAATAAATTTTGTTTTTATTCCAATTGTTATTTTAGGATGTTTGGAGCTTTCCTTTCGGACATTCGATGTAAGTCACAGTTTTGTTAATGTTGTATCGTCAGACAGAAGCTGTTTTGTAAGACACTATAAAAAGGAATGTTCGCTTGTATTTAAACCATTGACTAAAATAAACATTTAGTTTCAAATGTTTTGACTTGGACATGTAAAATAGCCTATTAATGTTGTGGCTGTTTTGTCTGTTCACTATAGAACATTCTTGGTCAAGAAATATTAAATAAATAAATATCCTAATTAAAGATCCCGCTTAGTAAGTATTTTTAAAACGTTCTAGGCGTCCTTGAATAATCGAGGAACATATAAAAATATGATGAATTGAGAATATCATTCTTTATTAAAGTCTTAATAAAAAACATATGTAGACCATTTCGCATACAGACGTAACCGCGTTCTGCATCTTATATATTGTAGTATTACATTAAATGTTCGATCATGTGTAACTTGATGCCCTCGTTCGCGATGTTACCTTAATCAACTGTATTCAATTAAATCGAGATAGCCAATTCACTAGAAACGCGTATTGCCCCGCTGGCTGTACATCATAACTGATTTTAAAAGTTACGAAATGCAATCATGAGGTCGATGAGTAGCTACTCATTTAGTAGCAGCTGCTAGAGGCAAAAGTTTGCATTTTCTTTTGGTTCCATTTATCCCCGTAGCTTCCTCCATTAAACCTTTACAAGCAGTTTGATAGAAAATGCTCCAGACTTAACCACATGGTAGAGCCACTGTAGTTCGACCGGGGAGGTACCACTGTACCTATTACGAATGTGAAGCAGTTTTTGCAATTCGATGGAAGGTGTGATTGTCGGCTTACTTATATATGAGGCAGCTATCTTAGGCATCGGGAGTGGCAATGCGTCTGTGATACTTACCATCAGTTGGACAGCACGTTCGTTTGTTTCTTCAAAGAGTAAAAAGACTTGCGCTATTTATAGGGTATACTCTGTATTAGGTAGCAGGACGTAAAAAATGTCGCAACAAAATTATGTTTCAGGATATTTGACTTGATGGATTTATTCAACTGTATCCAATTAAGCCCAGTGGATATGTTCATCGCGTTTCATAATATCATGTCAACATGAATGTCGATTTCTACAAAAAGTTACTGAGTCATTAAAATTTCACAAACTTAACGAAACTGATCTTTGGAAAAGTCAATATTCAACAGAAAGTGTCGTAATCGGCTGTTAAAGTGATATTTGTTTTCTCTACCAAATAATACTATGAAAGCAACTTAAAAACAGCCAAAGTATTTGCACTATGAGGGTACCATTACAATATTTGCTGTCAGATCATTACTTCCCTGTTAGTGTGGTCGTATTTGCAACCGCGCTGACTGAAGCAATACCTCCTTTTTTAGCATATGCCTATGATACAACCCATCTTCTAGTTAGCAATTAATACCGCCCTTGAACATCTGTAACCGACTTAATATAGAACAGGGAATTTATTGAAACTCAATCAGATGTATAGTCACTCCCAGGACTAAGATGGACACCTCATATGAAACAGAGTCAGGAACCACGCCCGGCCAACGAAACACAAGAACTGCTTCACGTTAAAAGATACCTCACCATTCGAACCATACTCATGCTACCACCTTTGTGCATTGGACTTCTAATTGCTTATGGACACAAAGCTAATTTACATTTCCTGTATATCATCATCGTCTGTATTACCGTGTATTGAGGAAACGCTCCCTTATATCTCGGTTTCCTGTGTGAAGAATGCAACGAGGAGTAACTGCGCGGTCGAGTTATGTCGACGATGACACGCGTCTTTCTCGCCGTTTATAAATCGCCTTACAACTGCGTATTCATGTCCGTCCGCCGCAAGCCTTCAAACACGTCATGTAGGGCGGTTTCAGAATGTAGGAAATTTTGATTTAACATTATATTGTTCTTTTAACATACAGAGGATAAGGCTTTTATGAGCTTAAGTGTCTGATAAAAAATGACGATAATTTTTGTATATTATGAAAGTGTATTGGATGAAGTCGTTTACGATGTATGAACTGATTGTTAAAACAGACTAGCACTAATGAGTTATTATCAGTGTATTTATACTTATTTTAGTTATCAACTATGTTGTTTATCTGTGTTTGACTTCGGATGAAATATTAGATTCAAAAGTTCATAGTATGATGCGTAAGCCCATTTTTCATTTACAGTTTTACACGCGTATATTCCATACTACATTATTCCCGCGGGTCCGCACGCTTCGATAACCATGCCATGTATTAGTCCAGATCATAAACACTTACATCACACACACTCATAATTTAGCATTTATAATAATAGTAAGAAGTAAAATGTAGATTTTTGTACTCGAATCGTATTTAGGACTTAATATTCCATATTTAGTCATTGAAAATAGGTCAAAAGGACATTAGTCATTGAGAGTGTAGACAGAAACAAAGGCATCTAACCCGAGATTCCTCGTATTCTTCAGCTTGTTCGATGTTTAAATATAGATATTTAATGGGTCACCCTGCTACTAACCTGTGACTCAGTGCTTCGTCACCCATGTACCAAGACTTCGAAACGTCTTTAATACAAATGTTACGATTTTTTATCATAGACAAGTATCAGAGGATCACTGAGTCACATACAGCAAATAATCTAACTCGGGATATAATCATATCAATCATCATCATATCATCATTATCAATTATATCATCAATAAGTTTGATAACATTGATAACATCTAAAAGAAATACTAAGTTTGTCTATCAGTCTATGTGTTGTAAATAAAGAATTGAGCGAAATAAATGTGTCTTAGCAACAGAAATACCGTTCGAATGCAATGAGCATCAATCTGAACACACCTTTACTACTAAACATCACAAATCAAGAGATTTGGGCACGCATCAAAACAAATTTGCGTAAGTTACGAGACTTCATCTCCGACGCTTCTCAAAGTCATTGTTAAAGTTATTAACTACTTCCGTATACAATGACAATAAACGGGTTCATCGACCGATGCACATGTTGTTTGGTTAACATGTTTCGGACAAAAGCAATTTATGTAATTGTTATTTTGTTCGCGGCGATCCGTATAAACATCGTAGTATAAATATTTTGATTTGTGAATGAGAATGAGTGTATCTTGTTTTTTCTTGAAAATAACAAGAATTTGGTGTATATGTACCCCCAATCTATATTTAAATTGAAATTATTATTCTCAAAGTTTTCATCGCTTATCATACACTTCTTCACGTGTAAATAATGTAACAGATCTGGAAATGTACCTATTTTTACAAATAAGTGTAAAAAAAAAATACTCAAACAAGGGAAAATACGAATAGGCTAAGAGAAATAAACGTACGCGCCATGAAGCCATATGATTTGGTTTATGATTATCTAAATAACTAAACTACCTTAAATCTTTTGCTTAAATTAACTAGACATACTCGTACATAGTAAAGTTCCTGGTCGAATCACGTGTGAACAATGAAGTACACAATCCTCTGATAACTAACTGATAAGGAACTAAGAGGCTACAGCCTTCGTAACATATCCCCCGTGAGACATCAACCCCACAGGGGATGTTATATATGTATGTGTTATAAGTCACTACAAAGTTAATAAATATGATTTTAGACAGGCAGCTTAATTCAATATAGCTACATTTAACTGTGCGTGTTGACATTATTACGGCATTACACGTGCCGCCGCGACGCAACACCCCCGGCGTACCACCGCCACTATCGGCCGTCGTAATCACTCCTATAATGAATTGGCTATAATTAATTGACTTACTTTCTATACATGCTACTGTGTGCATTGTTTTGATATACGTGCGCTGGTGTATCTGTTTGGATACGCGTTCAACTTGGTAGGTGGACGTTCTTTAGGATTTTTAATTTATAAATATTTGTTGTGTTACGTATAAATTGTCATATTTATGTTCATGGAATTCCACTGGAACGTTAAGTGGTTAGCTACGGTATAGGTAAAAAAACCTCAAGACAAGTATCAAGAAATCCCAGCTACTAGACTACACTAGCAGATAGTGAATTCGGATAAAAAATCGTGAAAATAGTTTACTCAGTTTTTATACAAAATCTTTTTGTCTATTGTTTGTTGACAACAAACTACAAGAAAATAAATAACTATTCACTGATAAATTGAAAATCACGGAAACATTAAATTATATATAAGTTGATGCAAGAGTTACTATGAAACAGAACATCATACAAAGAAATACGTACGAAAATTATCCGGTATTATCACGACGTATGTATCACAATGGTATTATTAAGGGTTGGAGTGAAACCGCAGATATTTCAACAAACATTTAACATTAATCCTGAATGATATAGTAATTAGCTATTATATTTCGTATCTTTGTCGCAATTCGCACTTTCTCGAAAAACATAAATTATGCGGAGCGACGCTCCGTTTAATATTGTTTCAGGCGTTATTGTCTGCTAAATATAGATGCCGGAATAGGGGGAAGCTACGTAGGTACTGTGCATAAGGGTTGCCAAAATATAAAGATGAACAAAGAACGGGAATATTTTGTTGTTCATTTTTTTTATGCGCTTCCTACTCTCATAGCCCCACAGTAGGATTTTCTCCTTTGTCGTGGGTGCAATGGACACACAAAGACGAATAAACAAACACCCAGACCCAGAATAGAAATCTAAACTCATCATTCACATTTCTGTTTGGCCGGGGATCGAACCCGGGACCCACTGCGTGTCAGACCGGTACTTGCGTGGCGGAGCGGTCATCAGACCGCTCCGCCACGCGGGTCTACGAACATTTATATAGGTATACCTCTGGTTGCGAGCGCCAGTCTCTTGTATAATGTTAATTGTCATCAAATGCATTGTACGTGGCTGCAAAAAGTTCGCCTGACACTAGAATATCTGCATTCCCGTAAGTTTCATCAACATTGCGTCAATTGTTTCTGAAATAAGGCTGAAAAAAGACAAATAATTTATTATTAGTAGAAAGAAACGAATTATTGAACTCAATTGTATATAAAAATATTGTGTTATCCCAAAAACAACAGAATTGGAAAAGTCATCATTCAAGAAAGTGAGAAAGTTTTCAGTATGCAAATGAACCCATTTGAGATTGTATAGATCAATAGAAACCACTACTTTAAAACGAATGCCATCGTGTCTGTCGTGTTTGTTTGTTGTAATCCTTCCAAGTCACAGAAATCACAGAAAATTCACAAAACATTTAATAACGATAAAAAAACTGAATATTAAAATTATGCTATTAGTACATTATTATATCGCTACAGATTTTACGTCAAATGTGTGGAAAATCCAATTTGTTTGTTTTATCGGAGGCAAGACGGTTAGCGTCCATTGTTTGTAACGATGGATCTTGATTAATACGCTCATAACCAATCAATTATGCTTGGCAAGCAATAAATTAAGCTTAAATGAGGTTATGGTAACGGCTGTTATGGTGTTTTGCGGATATTTTGATTCTTGTTTTTTTTTTCAATAAATCGAGTTAATTTTATAGTGTTTAAAATGTAATATTTTATGTGGTTTATTTTGTTTAATAAATGATTTGTTTTTATTATACGAGCGTTTAATGTCAAAAGAAGGTCGAATTTGATACAAACTACGGTTTAGGGATGTTGCTGATGAAAGGGTTGAGAGTAGCAAAACATCAAATTCTTCGATAATTCGATAATTCAATCGAGATACTACCTAACATGTGGAAAATATAAAAAGTAAACGTTATTTCTGTGATGCCTTCAAATTACATATCTATACATGTATAAGTACTTATGTAAGTCATATCACGTCACTTCACATGTTCTCTAGTACCAGTACCTACACTGATACTATTTCTAACAAAATATTTAAATACTTTTATATTTTAAAACACTAAACATAGGTATTTCTATAATCAGACATGTAGGTATAAAGAGAAATCCCTATTTCCCTTAGCATAGCATCACGCGTCAACGGCCGGATCGATTTCGCTAATTCTTTTGGTTGCATTTGATACTGTTAGGAGAAGGTTCTTATATACGAAAAAAATAAAAAAAATTGCGAGAAAAATTTTAACATTAACAAAACTTAATGGCGTTTGACATAACTGACAGTCTTACCAATTCTAATTCAAAATAAAAAAAGTCTTACCAATTCTAATTCAAAGTAGTTCAGGTAGAACTAAGTCAGTCGGATCAGCTTGTGTACAATATGTACGATATTTCTATCAGTGCGTCATAAAATATCATACGTAGGGACGATCCTCATTGTCGCGATGAGACTACACTTCGTTGTCCATAAAAGTCGCCGTCAACTCGATTACGGTTTGCGTCATTGCTTTTTCGCTCAAATGTGATTACGACTGAGACGACGTCATCGATTCGCTTACTTTGCATATCGCGTATAGATGTGGGAAATAAATTATTTGAGAATTGGGCTGATGAGACTGGTGGACGGTGATAAAACCCATACTCAGGGTCGAAAGAAAATTTCATTGGGCTATGCGTTTACCCTTTGCATCACCGCCACACCCATTTTATTTGCCATATACCAAAAATGTGTGGCAAGGGAAACACACTGTCATGAGATGTTCGAACTAAGATCTCAGTCAACCTCGGGTAGACTCAATTTTTTTCTGGAGTTTATCTGGATCCTTGGGTCACAGTGTCCACTTACTATCAGGTTGACTGTGAGCTTAATCCCTACTAATATTAAAAATAATATAAAAAAACTTAACTTATAAACTTTAACGTCATCGTGGCCTTATGTAGATGTTTGAGGTATCTTTTTGTACTCCCACACGAATCTCATCGAACATGCGCCCTCTCGATCCTCTTTTATCCTACATTGATTTTACCTGGCTTTACCCGTATCCTTTCTAAGGTGTTATACATACAAACTTTTTTCTATTTTCTTTATTATATGAAATTAGAAAACAAGATTCTGCAAAAAGCAAACGTAATTCCCGATAACATTTCCTTTCAACCCTACTTGGATGAAGAAAGTACACGTGTAAGATCAGTATATTATAAAAGAAACAACTTATTTAATCTTATAAACGTTTTTCCTCTTACATTATTATTTTAAATATATTTTAATGTACACGCTAAATTTGAAATTTTAGTAAATTGTATAATATAAAACAGTGAGAGGTCTTATGAAAAACGCCATATGAAATCTGTATCCGGGGAAAATATGAAAGCGTCTGCTGAAACCAAAATCCGTTAAAATACAAACGATTCGAAAATGTTAAGTAAAGAGAGTTCAACGGCCGTTCTGTTTTGATTGTAATCGGATATCACATATGACAAATATCAAAGCGGATGAAAATTTTCAGGAGCAATAACCTCAGCCGATCTCTATCTACTATGACTTTCAGGTGTTTCCTTCATGTTATGTATCTATATATATTGATAAGGTAATATACATTATTAACATCCTTAGGATTCATCTTATGAATTGTCCTTATAACTTCGTAAAAAGGAATTGTAAATAAACGTCTCACACTTGTTCTGTACAAGTTAGTTAGCAATTAAATTTCTTGCAACAGACTTCCGACAATAAAAATACAGAATTAAATCATACTCTCACGCTTCAATTAGGGTAGTCGGATGACATTTTTTTATTTATATATCTATCTATCTATTATACATATCAATTGAGATGTAATTCGTACATCATGCATCAGTGTTTTACTGGTCTAGGTTAAACAACTAAAGGCTTGCTGCTAATTTAATTAGGCTTCCGGAGTACTTCCTAATTACATATAGGTACTTCTTAGAAGATATCCATTCAATAAGGGCACTGATTATAGTCAGTGCCCTTAATAGCTATTGATAAATTTGCGGAACCGCTTTTTATGTCATTTTTCACGGAATCGCTACGGTCGAGAAGCTTTAATGGTACTTGAAGTAAAATATATTATACCTTGTTATAAGTTAAAATAGCTTCAATAGGGTCATTGGCGTCGGAAGAAGGCTACTCGTGCGCTGTTTCTAAAGGAAATCTTGGTTTGTATATCAATTATTGGGCGATATCCCCTGTTTATTCAGGGCTATCCAGAGCGATGACCTCTAGGGGTAAACTGTTTAAATAGGCTCCTGTAAGACCCCGACTTTGCACAAAATGTTTAATAGCTCTGTTAAATTATTAAAATGTATTAGTAACGTCTTCGCCCACGGCGCCGCTCTCTCCTGCGGTTGTGCAGATTTTGTGACGTATTTCTTTAATAAAAGTGTTGTCCGAATCTCAATATTGATTATGCTCGCTTTGGAAATTGATGTGATATTGATCGATGCCGTGTTTTTTTTTAACATTTTCTTTCAACAGTGTGACAAAGATGGCGCTGTATGTACTCCTATTCAAGATTGCAATAGATTGATTTTATTGCAAGGAACTGCAATGGCCTTACGAATATTCCTAGAGATAATTTATTTCAATATAGAACTAGACTAAACATAAACAAACAAAAATACTCGAAATAGACATTGATTTCTTTCTCGTAAATCCAATATGTTTTATTTTTACAAAACAACAGAAATCTGGACATAATTACAGTAATTTTGTGTAGGTGTTAAAAAGGTCCCGAATTTCAGGGATTAGGTGCGACGACCTCCGCTAATTGACTTTTGTTAACTTTATTAATAAGAGTTGATCCCTGTTCACTGCTTTATTGCGTAGGAAATGAATGTTCAAAGAGGATAATTAAATTTTAACGAAGCTTTGAGTTTTTCATTAGAAAGTTCAAAATTTTGTCAAAACAAAAAATTACGTCCCTCCGTCTCAGTAATTTGTGTCTAATAGCAATTTTATTCATCATGAAACGTTACGTAAGTGTAGGACAAATTATGCAAGAATTGATTTGAGGGGTACCGATGCCCTAACAATTCTTTTTATATGATGCTTACGAAATAATACGTGAGTAAAGAGGGACACATACTTATCCGAAGCGTTCCAACTTAGTCCTCAAAGATAGCAACTCATCTATAGCCAACCTGAGGTCAGGACTCGCCTGTGGATGATTACAGATGTGCATGGGTAGAAGGTGTACTGCATGCTCGTTTGCTTGCATTTTATGTGTATATGTATACAAAAAAACTAACAGCCCCACCCTAGGAATCACAGTGCCATGAACAACCGTAGTAATATATACAAATTATTCATTAAATCGGCCTGGCCGGTAATCGAACCTGGAACCACCGTTAATAAGAAAAGTACATAGGTCTTGACATTTTTCAGTATAACATGCACGGTAAAGCAATTCTCAAAGCCTACGCTCAATCCAAGCTCAATCGATTCCAATCGTGATGAAAGCGTGATCGGTATTCTAACCTTTGCGTGTTTATTGCCTATCTAGTTATTGATGTGATTTATCGATAGCCTTAGTATAAATACGTATAAACTATGAGTACTTTTATGACAAAAGAGGCTCTTTAATTTGCATTGAAGTAAAAGATTTTTTTAACATTTTAGGGTTCCGTAGCAAAAATCGGAACCCTTATAGATTCGTCATGTCTGTGTGTCCACACGTCTGTCCGTCTGCCCGTATGTCACAGCCACTTTATTCGGAAACTGATTTTTGTGAATAATAATGCTACGGCACCCTTCGCCTCGCCCTTGGCCGATTGTCTTTGTCCGACTCGCACTTGGCCGGTTTGTGTTTTTTTTATGACTATGATATTCATCATACAAAGACGCAGTGGGTTCGGATTGGATCCTCGCGCACACGGAATTTTGTTCAATTTCATGTGGGAGGGTGGAGGATAATGGGAGGATCCATTATCCTCCACCCTCCGATATGTGAGGATGATTGCATAGACAACCGTGACCGTTTACCACGAGCATGTACTGCATTTACAACTATGAATTTGTAAACAATAAAGTGGTAATCACTGCAATCGGCATCACCGTGCAAACATGTTTTGTTCCCAGTGAGTAAACGGTGAAAAATGTTAGCGCACAGCGATTCCACGATTTCAGAGTTAAATTTAAACGTAAACTTTTGTTTTCCGTATTGTTGTTTATGTTTAACGGGAAAGAGTTTTTCGATTTCGCTTTTTCTTTTTACGGTAGGCATATTGTTATTTTCAATATGAATTATTCCCCGAACGCAGTGCCGTTTGAGTATTACTTGCATTAGTAACTCGAGCCCACTTCCTGTATTTTGTTAATTTCTCTGAGGCGAAAGCTTTCTTCTGTTTATTTTATGTAATTCCTTATTTGTTGTCGGTTTAGCGTTATATTGACTTGAAACTTTACAGCGTTGTACAGGCTAATAAAAAGGTAATCAACGTCCAAGTTTTATTAGTTCTCAACTACGGTTCCTCTTATCGCTTTAGGATATTAGTAGAGATTTTAATACGATATTATATATATTTTATGAGATACTTTATTTAAAGTTACTAAAAGAAAACGCTCTATGATATATTTATCCGAAATGACAGATTATCTTTTAAAACAGATCACTTATAACGGACAAACACTTAAACACGTAAACAAAGATTAGCGGACTTCATAAAGTAACTTTTTAACCCACTTTCCACACACCCCATTATATGCCCATAAATCTTTCGTTGCAGCCTCTATTTTTAGACGTATGAGGTCAGCCCGCCGCATAGCGCACCGTAGATCGTTATACTCGAAGCGTCGGTGAACATTAGCTATGAGGTAACAATGTTATCCAATTAGCATTGTTTTAATTAATTAGAAGCGTGGTCGGAAGGACTTATTGCCGGGGAGCGGATATTGCCGGCAAGGTCGCGCGGTGAACGCGATCGACTCGCCTACGTTAGGCAATTTATGAACAGAATGCGATCGTTATCAGCGATGCGTATCTCTATCGTAAATCATAATGTATCTCTGTACGTACTTTGGTAGATACAAAGGTAGATAATTCAAGTGATTAACGCTGGAAAGATGTAAAGGAATTATTAATTGTGCCTTCTCCATATATCATGTAGTCGAGGAATATTTAGTGTTAAATTGCACATTGCTAAACTATAAACCAATAACCATAAACCAGTTTTAACTCTGTAGACGTATTATTAAATTATGGTTTGTAATTAAAATACATTAGGCGTTTCAAATAATTTTTTGTTCAAAATAACTGACCTACAGTAACACAATTCAAAGCAACTAGAGCATGTATTGTGTGCACGTATTTAATTTTGTTAGTGTTTAGATAGTTGTTGTATGTAATACGATTAACGTAAAATGTAACCTGTCAAAGATTAAAACAGTAATTCCATCCATAAGTCTTTTGGGGTTCACTGCTTGGCGTAGGCCACCCCTATTGAGGGTTTTTAACAATTGTCACCGCGCCTGGCATGCGTGTTGGTGTCGTCATTGGGTGTTAATGTTAAACATCTCCCTGTTTAACATCAACATAATTTTTTTGCCCATTTTCTGGATTCTGACCCTTAGTCGTCTCCTGATACATCCAAGGACAGAAAGAGAGTGTTTAAATTCGAGACGGACATTCCAAGGCGCTTACTGCTACAACAATATTACGACCCGCGTGGCGGAGCGGTCACTATATCGGTCTAACACGCAGTGGGTCCCGGTTTCGATCACCGGCAGACAAAAATGTGAATCATGAGTTTAGATTTCTGTTCTGGGTCTGGGTGTTTGTGTTTTCGTCTTTGTGTGTCCATGGCACCCACGACACAGGAAAAAGCGTTCATATCCAAACAAGGTACGTACTGCTAAGCAATTCTAGCCATAATCGCCCTTTTTCATTTACATAAGCACCTTAGTCACGTGCGTACTCTTGGCAGATGTGTCGTCGGCCACCAAAACCATTGTTGTACCGAGCTCGTCGCATTTGCTATTTTCAAACGTTCAAATTTACTCGACCATTCTGAGTAATTCGCGTAAACAACGAGTTTATTTGGAATCGATATGTTTACGCCATCTCCGTCGAATACTTTGTAAAGTGGTGTGCAGATCGATATAGCATCAAAACATTGATTAGTAGTGCGATTGGAATTCATTCTTAGAAAAATGTCCCGAAAACAGGCAGTTGTATTAATACATATCTCTGTTCATTGTTTCTTACAACAATTTTGATGAAGTTATCAATATCGTAAGTCTATGGGTATTGGACTGTTTAAGACTTTTTATTGCATTTTATTAATAGTATAAATATTACAGGTCGTTATTTCATTTAATTCTCACATTTACGGAAAACCACGAATATGTTTAATATACACGTATTAATTATACTTGGCAAGATACTAATTAGTAATAAATAGAAGGGAAGTTAGCAACCTTCATCCTAGAAGTTACGTGCATAAAAATGGAACGAATCAAAACAACCAACATCGAGGAACAATAAGATGTCAGCGTAAACGAGTTGTGATCGTAACACACGTCATTGCACGTAACTCGGTTTACGGAACGCACCCGTAAACTTAGTAATCGGCGCCCGCGAATGGGAGCGAAAATAAGAAGACCGTTAAAAAGCTCGTTAAAAACCATCCATCGACCCGTTTTCGCCTTTGTTTACATTAATATCCCGGTTTATATACTCGCGTTATCCGAGCTCTAACAAATGGAACATTTTGTACTACATTGTCGGAAGATAATAAGGCTGCGTTCGGGATAATAGCGCAATAATTTACAAATTGATTATCACTCGTACTTTCCGCTCCGTGGATTATATCGGTCAAATGTTTTTCCTGATCTACAATGTTGTTTAAAATTGAGTAATTGGTTAATATTGACATATAACATCACTTTTTTTGCAGATGTTTTATTTTTTCAACTTAATAAAATAGGCTAGGTGGATGTTCTCTATATTTATAGAACAAATTACAATTTCACTTGAAATGGGTGACAACAAATATTTGTGTAAATTATGTCGTAATATAAACATAAGTCTATGATTTTCTTACTTTGTCCAAATTTTGAACTTCAGCCTTGATTAACTATGTCGTGGGAGTCGACTCCAGTAAGAAAGTAGGCAAGTCACGTGGTGGTAATAGCTCCAATCACTATGTGTTTACGGTAAAAGAACAGGCCACGTGCTCTGGACTGAAATAGAAGAATGCCATTCCTTTGCGGCAAAACGTGACACAAAAATTCCTTTATGGCACACTATTCCTACTAAGTTTTTTCCACGGAAGAACCTATTTGTGTTCTTGTCGTACGATAAATAAGCAACTGTCCTATCGTATACAAGTGAGTTGAAAATTTTCTTTACATTTTTATTTCTTCGACTTAGCGTCATTCGTAACTATCTTCTCTATACTAGCTAGGTAGCTACTACTTTTATAAATGGACCATTGGGGTGTCAGTTGCAATAACCGCTCTAATTTCTTGGCGCAACAGGTTGTTTGTTTTCATATAGTAAATTATCGTTTTTTACACCTCAATATCATAAACAAAATGTGCAACTATGTGATCTATGTGATCTATTTATCTCGTACATTTGTGATCTATGTGATCTATTTATCTCTCAAATTGCCGTAAAACTCCAAAAACTTTAACAAAAGTTGCAAAACAAATTTTATGAAGCCAATTGTCAGACCTTCTCAACTTTAGACAAATGATGAACATCAACATTAATTCAAAGCGCACAGGATCTGTGCAATTTTTCAATTATGCAAATCGGAACGCATTTGTCTATTGCAATACTGTCTGCTTGCCTCGATGTCACCCACGCAATGTAAAGTATGATTGAATTAATCGTATCTCACATCTACTGACAAATTCCTCACTTAGCTTTATTAACAGGATTTTTATACATCTAAATATTGCGTGGGACGTAGCCGGTAACCACTAAGAGACCTATGCTTTAAATCATATTTCTACTCAAAAACGACTGAACATTCTGGAGTTAGCAATTCACTTTGCGAAAACATACAGCCGTCTGACTGTCATCTGGTTGTCTACATTTCGGCGGATCGCGCAATAACACGACGGATCTGATCCCGCGTCGGCGAGTGCTAACACCACCGTTCCCTCGCACGCGCACCGACGATGCTCTGACATAACTCGGCCATGTATTTTGCAACGCGCATGCTATTTATACGCACCACTATCCGCCCCGGCCGAAATTAACGGGGATATTTTAAAATATCGTCACAATAATAGCTCGGTGTCTTCAACCGCTAATCGGGTCTTAAATTTCTTAACGTCTCATTCGCGTAATTTCGAATATTTCTAAGAGTATTAATTTGTCGCTTTCGTAAAATTAGAATAGAGTCGGTACACCGACATAAACTCGGGACATTAGTAAACCAGCACGGTTGAATCAAGGACGTCGCGTTTTTCGCGTGAACGCTGAGTTTACGGAAACATGAATCCGCAACGGGATGGTGGGCACGGATGCTCCAAAAACACATATTTAATACGGACACAACAAAGGAGTAAATAACTTACAATCATTCATCATTTTTGTCTAACACAACGAGATGTAAAATGAACATCCGTTTGAATTATTGAGAAAAGAATTTCGAAACACGGCTTTTTCCAATAAGTATTTTACGTGTCCGTAGGTGATGATCCGAACTTACTGCAATGTGTTTCATAAAATATTTAATACCTAGTATGGAAAATGCTTTCTTCTGGTAATTATTTGTCTATTTGTAATTAACAGTAGCTGTCGAATTTTGGCGGCAAAAATTAAATCGCAACATATTTTAGAGAATGATTTAATACATGTAGTACAGCATGACCTTACAGGTATTATGACGCGATCAAAACCATGACGCGTCGCTCGAAAAAAAAAATAAGTAAACGAAAAATTGGGGCGTCGCGCATCGCACCCACTGACTTAGCTTTGTGCTCTCGGTTACAATGCCAAGAGACACGATCGTAAATAAGACGTTTCCTGGTCGAATTGAGATAAAAGCGTTAAATTTTTCAACGTCTCAAACGTTTCCAGAGAGTTGATGCAGCGGCCCGCAGTTACGCCGCTAACTTTCCGAGAATAAGCTGCAGTATTCTGTGATTTAATGCCCGGGAAATTGAATGCAATTCGTGCGACATTCCGCTTTTGAAGTTCTCATAAAAACACGTTTAACTCAATTCACACTTTGTTTGGGTGGACACGCGATTGATTTATCGCTAATTTAATTATCAATTTATAATGCAAGCAAGACATATGATTATTACAGCATCATATCCGATGCTGTAATGCTCTTTTGTGTTATAAATGTATATATAATGTGGACTTATTTTCCTTGTATCGATAGTTTTTCAGTTGTACAATTCAAATTAAAGACCATACCTTACAGTAAACAAAATGTTAGTTCTAAGCTAAATTAATTCTAAGTGGTGTGTGTATATTACTTTCATCATCCTTATAAGATGCACTTCTAGATTTAGGCCTCCCCATTACTTAATATTTACTTTTATATATGTTTGTTTTATTTATGCTGTATAATATTTCATATTTTATGTTAAACATGATGACATAAGTCATAAAATCCTAGAAATCTTACACTTCAAAAAATCTAAATTTACCGCACCTATTTCATTTTCTATATGTGGACGAGATCTTTATGTGTTCAGAGAACAGTCAAGATTCAAACTGTGGTGGCAACCAAGGCAACTTCTGGAAAACTATAAACCCATATCTCATACCATTATATTGGCAGCGGATACGAACCACATTTAGTTGATCAGTTTATAGATCGTAAGATACTCAAATGTCAGTAACATAAAAAGCAGCACTTGGTAATGTCTCTATTATGTCACTGGCTCTTTATATAATATGGAAGAAGCAAACGAGCATGCTATCCGCCTGACGGTTAGTGGATATTGTCGCCCATAGAAACCTGTAATCAGATAAGACCAGAGTCACACCTGAGACACAGATACGTTGCTACCCATGAGGACTAAGTTTTAACGACTGGAAGTATGAGATATACTTAACACACTCTTCAGTCCAGAACACAGCATATCACTGTTGTTATCAGCCAAAAATAGGTTTAGTGATGGCGATATGTTTATGGAGACGAACTATAAAAAGTCCTACCACCCTTTGTGATTTTAACAACCTAGCTCTCTAAGTTTAAAAGGAACAGGCCGTCCGACATGAATATATTATAAGGTATAAAATTTTGTGTGAAACTTAGTCCTTACTTAGTTTGGAATTCTAATGCTAGAAGTCCTGCTTGGAGGGAAAGTGCTACTGATGGCATGAT
>DWNE01001558.1:0-21593 GCA_018249875.1 Cecropterus toxeus | reverse complement strand
GTAATTTAATCATTTTTCATCCCCGGTCGATAACTGATAAATCAATCATCCATACACACAAACAATAAGTTAGTTTTTTTTTGTCTACACTAGAAATTAATTAGAAATAATTTATATTGCAAAACAACGTTTACCGGGTCAGCTAGTAATATATAATATAACCAGGTACATGTGGGCTACTATGTAGTAAAAAATAGAATGTTTTTGGTAATGAATTCCAATGATAAATGCAAGCTCATGCCTACTCTTAAAAATGAATAATATATCTAAATTAAGCGCAATAAAAACATTCTTTCACACACATTAATATTAGTTCAATAAAGCAAGCATACAAAAATAAATTAACATTATTCCCATTGTATGTGTATGTTTTAATTTATTACTTTCGCAGCTTTATTAAAGCTGCGAAATTTTTAAGACCGATAAAGTAATAAATCTTCAACCATGGTAATTACGGTAATTTACGAGGAGAAGTGAACTTAAGAGTCAAAACAACTACAAGGCTTTTTACTTCTAAAACTTAACGTTTTGTCGGCATTAAATTATGCAATTAAGTGATGGCATTTTGCCGCATTTAGTTGATGTAGAGGACGATAAACTTCCCATAATTTATTCCTTCATTTGAAGCATGTGTTAAATACGTATGCGATTTGCAAAGAATTATCTCAAATTGAAGCTTTTAGTTGTAGCTTTTTTAAGGTTTTTTTTCTAAATTTAGGCAGGAATAGGTAATAAAAATTAAAAAAATAAGTTTTTTTAATTAAGTACGTATATGTATTCTGATTCTTTTATTTCATGTCGCCATTTGACCATTTAACTTTTTTCTTTTTGAAAACATATACTAATCTTCTGTTAAGGTTAATTTTTGTAAAGTTAGTTGGGGTAAAATCAATGCTGGAGTAAAATGGTATAAATGAAAATTCATACACCATTCATCACATCAATCATTTAAATAGACTGGTGTATGAATACCTATTTTAAAAAAATAGCTAATCCAGCCTACAGTTTCAATTGTCCGGTTTCACTCACCCCGACACTACCCCGACTATCTCTACCTACCGATATTTATTGGCGATACCACTCGGTAGTATGCAAATCTGACGGACGTAGTTAATTTTCCGTGTCTTTCAACATGCGCCCGGGACGGCGCAGGATGCATTTAATTGCGTTTTATTAATAGTCTCCTGGATAGTTATTAATCAAGCTCAGCGGGTTCATACACGGCATATAACTAGTTGACGCATGTCACGATGTTATGAGGATACACCCATTTTGGACCTTAGCGCTATGATAATAAGACCCAAGTGCTGTGCCGTGGTGATATGATACGAGAGATCGAAGACTGGCGGAAGATTATCTCCTTGCTTATTATAACGTCCGCATTGACCAAGTGTTTCATAATATCTCGGAGAACACCAGAGAAAATCATCCTCTAAGGCTCGCTAATTATCCGCGATCGAGGTGTCAAACGCCGTTAAAATATTTCGAGCTTCAATGAAAAACGATAGTTGAATACATGAAATGAAACGTTTTAACACTAGTGTGTTAAAGTTAGCAAATAAATTTGCAAGCGTCTTTACAATCCATGCAAATGAATAAAAGGCGGCGACTTCGAAGTATCTGCGATTTTCTATGCTCAAATGCCTATTTATTTGAAAACAAAAGCCGTTATTAATTTCTTTGTGTTCTATTTTTATCACTTTCTCTGCTAATGTAGCTTCTCTTAGAGCCATTGTATTGATGTAGATTTAGTGCAAATGGAGGCCTGTAAGAGGGCTACGATAGAGAGACAGTACAAGGTCTACGATAATCCTGAAGTTTGTGTTAAGAATTAATAAACCATTCACGCGTGTATGCGTGCAGTGTATACGATTATACACGCAGCACAATTACAATCGCTCGTAAGGCGATTTTAAAAGCAAAACAATCCAAGCGGAGATGCAACAATCTGCGTATTTTATTATTGTGCTGTAACTAGCAGCTTTAAATACCACAGGAGAGCTTACGTCGTATGTATGTATTGCTGTCACAGGCCGTCTGGTCTTTTATTCATTTGTAGGCGGTTAGGTTCTCGTACTTCTCGTTTTGTATTGCTGTGGCAGCCGTGGAGACCGAGTTCGAGCGCTTCGCTTTATATTTCTTAAAACGAATGACAATGCACTTCCAACGGTGTAATGACCGTAGATCCGCGCCAGCACTCCAGCCAAACAACTAAAGGAATAGCTTGCCAGGCATTGCATAAAAGTAATTTTGTTTCTTAAGTCTAGAATTGTATGTAAATTGTGTGTAGGAACAGTGAGAACTTACAATAAGTGAAATTTATAATCGCTTAGCTTACCAAAAAAATGTTTCTGGACTGCTTGGTACTTTTTGACTAGTTAGTACTCTTTGGGAAAAGAAAGTATTCAAGTATGAATAAAGTAAGTTAAAGTGGCTGTGTCTAAATAAATACTTTTTATATAACGTGGCATTTTTACATACCAGATACTCATCTGTGATCGACCCAGGAACTCCTGTTCTATATGAAGTTGCTTACAGATGTTCTACTCCAATGTGGTAAAAAAGATCTTAGACATCCCAATTATTATTTTGACAAATATGTGCGATATATAGACCCGAGATTTAACCATTTTATTACACGTATGGATAAATATTTCAACAAAGTTTATTGTAGGAATAACGTTGTTCATGTTTGATTACATCTGTGGACAACTCAATACATTATACAATTACGGAGCAATAAAGTCAGCGGTCAACCGCAAGAACTGGGCATTGAATTTAATTGGGCACGTAATCTCGAAACGGAGGTCCGACCACAAGACACGGTTGATCAGTCCGTCCGTACGTCCTGTGTTATCGTAATGCTATAACTCTTCCGGTAATATATACTATATAATACAAATAAAATCCACACATGTCCACAGATGTCTGCCTACAAATTTGTAATTATTTCCTTTTTACCTTATACCTTACACCTTATACCTTATACCTTATACACCTTCTGATGCAGTCGGCATCAGAAGGTGTTGTTGTTTTAAGGTATGTATCTGTAACATATAGTATATATATTTATATCATATTATTGAGCAGGCTCTACAGCGAAAATGGCTTCATACATTTTATCATTTTCGATTCCATTGTATTTAGCTAAAAATACAAAAAAATACTAATTCAATATTATAATGGCCAAACTTATCATATTGAATTGATATTTGATATATTCTGTCCAATATTTGAATTTTGAATTTCATTTTATCCACGGTAAAATGTTCCATAATCGGGATGTAAATTTATTTTATCAAAAGCGCAAATATAACATATCATATAGTTAAAGAGCGTACTTTATTATCATTTATCATAATAAAAAATATTATATTAAAATTATATCTAAGTAATGTAAACCTGCGGAAAAATGGTATAGACTGGATGTATTATATTCCAGAAAAATGTTCTGTAGAAATCTGAAACGTACTTATCATTTAGTATAAAAAAATTGGTTTTAAAATACTGATTATAAAATTTCGGCTTGAGTAAGATTGATGATGGTTTCTGTAGAGTCCTTGAAAAACACACAACTAAAAGGCATTTTGGAACAGAGCAGTTATTTGTCCATCAAATCGTCCCACGTTGCTCGTAATGAATGAAGAACGCGACATTTCTCGGGGTCATATTCATTTTTGTAAGCCAACAACTATTCATTGCGCTCGTCCCTCCCACTTCGCGTCATTATAACTGGAAATGAATTATACCACAATACCAACTAAGACAGGAAATTTGGACATAACTTTCGTATTGATCTTACTAACTGTCCTCTATTTATTTCCAACTTTTACTGTATACTCGAATCAAAGGTTTTGAATCGGTAAATTAAGAAATGTTCGTCAACGTTAAAATGCTAGTAAGATTAGAGACCTTACCTACATTATATCCTAGAGACGTTAAATATAAAAAAATAAGATTAATTGCATAAAAACTCAAACGTTAGACGAATGTTCCCGCGGTAACTTCCCATCTTAAAAATGTTAAAACCACTAAAGTAACGTTATTAATAGTAATGAAACTACGAAAACGGTCATGAAAACCCATAGTTATTACGATAATAAACAGTCACATCACGATATTCCCTGCAGGAAGAATAATCCTCTCTTAATAGTTGATTTTCACAAAGCCTTATTTATTGTTTCAGCTCAAAGGATAACCACGATTCAATTGGATGGAGTGCAGTACTTCATATCAAGAATGAACCCTTATAGCCCGGAGCTCAACTATTTCCTAGCTTATCAATACTGCAGGTGAGTCCAGTTTCCAATGCCTATGATTGAATAAATCAATTTGAGCTCGGTAGTGAGATATTATCTCATAGTTTACCTGAAGGTCGTATCATAATTCTCACGACGTGAATTTCTCTGAGGTAATAGTTATATCGTGACTCGTAATGCTTATCCGTCTTATCTGTACCCTTGTAGCTGAGGTCCTGCCATAAGTGCGCACAGTCGGGTGTTAACAAGCGTACCTAGGCTTGGCTCCAAACCAGGAAGTGTTGGGACATTTGCATTACCGTTAACGGTTCTGGGAACATTCGAGAACAATATCGGCAGCTCGGTAAGCTTCCGCGAGACGTTTGTGACTCTAAACACCATGCCAGGACCAGCAGTTTTATTGTACTGCGCTCTCACGAATCCATTATGGTTATGGTCGTGGATTCTAGACTTTAATAATGAAATTAAGGGCGTGTCCCTCTAGCTTGGGAACGAAGCTTTGCGTCGTGATATGATTAAATTTCAATAAAACGAGCATGCTTTAGTCTCACTTGGAACGAAGTCTAAAGATGACACATGATAGGCGGGTATGGAGGTACAGGACATTCTAGCAACCTCGACTTTGACTCTATCGCGGGCACGTTCAAATGCTTAAAAAGGTCAGTCGCCTCATCGTCGGTCACGATGTCCTTCTATAGTTGCCGTCACGACCTACATATTTACAGTTCAATTGTTAACGATGTGAGTACCGCTCGCATGGAAGAGTTTTGTTTTTCTGTGACAGTATTTTGCTGTTGCATGCCGTTCGTACCTCGTGTAAGTTTCTTGGTACTACGTAATCGATTAAGGTCGCACCTCGTCAGGTGGATCGCATTAAATTGACGCAAAAACCGGACAAATTCGTCATCCGATATGACAAGCGCATCGGGGCTGGATCGACATCTGCTGCGTGACGAAGTGTCATGCTACGTAGTCAACTCGCGCGGAGCGTGGAAAATGCGAAGTGTTCGTCGCTCTACCACGATTACATTTAGTAGTGATCACAAAAACTAACGGAACCTACATGACTGTCATTTGCCATTTTTTCCCCGTTCCGCAGTCACGTTTTGTTGACGACATTGTAAAAGACGATAGAAATACTGGAGAATCGTGAAATAATTTTTATTGCGACTGTTTTCTACGCATAAAGCGACGTAGAACTGGCAGGTAAAATAGAAAAGGAGGTAAATTATAAAAAGATACGTGTAGAAACAAATTAAAATTTGCATATTTATTTTTTATATGCGGGCCTGACATTAACTGAATGCTGATGAAGTCCGAACAAAAACTGCAAAACCGTTATGGTGCTACAAATACGTAGATATGTCGAAGATACGTCAATGGGAACTGCAATTACTTCGCAGTAGTGGCTAATGAATTCAAGTCGAGTACGATTTATGACATTTTAATTCGGCACAAGGAGAAATTACGTGTCTTGCATGGGACTCTTTGAAATTTGCGAATACGACTTTCGCAGTACGATAAGAAAATTTTCTGGGTAATATCAGTGTAATTTGCATCACACGTTCGTAATTGAATAATGAGTACTGACAACAATATTATACACGTAGTAATATATTTATCGAAATATGAAGCGATAAAAAGATTGTCAAGATTTGGAATGAAACGATCGAAAGTCGATATAGATAATATCTGTGTTATAATAAATGATTCATTGAAACGAAACTCACGTAAAAGTGTACACGTATTAATTGGAGTATCGATTTAATCTTGCCTTTCGATAATACGGGACTTTAAGTGAATAAATTCTAAGAATTCACTCTTGAACTTGTATAAGCCTGGAATGTAGACCCGTCACTACAAGGCCGGAACGTGTCTTTAACGGATAAATAGCATCTCGATAAACAGGATTTGCCATGTAGTTGCTGTGGAGTGTGTGTAGGACTTGTGGAGTGCGATTACCCGAGGTAGTATTTAGCTAAATCGTGTATTTATGGCCTCGGCAAAGCGGGCCTGCAATCTTTGCGCGATATAAGCTAGATATCCGCTGTGTCGTTTGCTTTATTCGCCCGATCGCTCGATATTACTACACTTAATATAATTCTGTAAAATATGTGCTTGTAAAGTTCACTATTTATAGACTACACAACCACTTTAGATAGGCAAGGACTGGGCGTTCGACGTTTATCGCTCATTTACATTATACTCAAGTTAATGCTTTGATGCACCAGTCACATAACTCTTTGTCTAGAATGAGCCATTAGTATAACTGCTTATTCAGGTCTCATATCTTATACTAATCTCATTATGTAAGTAAATTCAAAAAAAATTTATACCTACTTGTCCTGGTAATTGCTCTTTTTTGTGGACGTATTTTGTTTAGTATAAGTATTTCCAAGTAATTACATGTAAGCAGTGTTTATTTTTAATTTGAAATGCACTTAAACTGCTTAGGAGTGGGCGCTTCCACTTTATGATCCTAGATAAATAAAATATAAATGAACATGATAAATTTTATTTTCAGATCGCTCGGTTTACAGCTCGCATCATTCGAAACCAAGGAAAAAGCTGATTCAATAACAACATATCTCACGAATGCCGGTATGCTAATTTATATTTATAGATTTTTTTCATGAATGTTAAATCATTTGGGATGTCAATTATTGATAGAAACTAGTTCTTTATAAAAAAAGGATAGATAGAATATTTTATGAAACTTTTATCTTATCTTGAAGGCTCTAAAAGCCTTATGGTCCGACTCCCAAGGCACTGTCGCCGTACGTATTTGTATTCTTGTTTGAAAAGTGTGGTAAGACATACAAAGAAACTTATACAAGGCGTTATAACTTAGTTAGGTTGATTACCTATGTCCATGGGTGGGTAAGTGGCAACTCCACTTACCATCAGATGGATTCATACTTTATCTAAACAGTTGTCATACTTACAATGATTCGGTTTAAAAAAATCTACTTTAAGGCGCGCTCGACTAACGATATCATCTTTTTTTTTTGTTACGGGGGGAAACCTTCAAAAGGTACACCGAAGCATTGAGAGAGAGATTATGTGGGATTTTTACCCAATAAAACCACCTCGATAGCCTTCCTCAGCACTCGCAGGGGACTCGGGGATCTCCAATGTAACGCACCGGTGCCCCCTAGCGATGCGCCCCTCATGGGCTTATCTTTCCCCCAACACCTTTCGGTGTCTGTGACGAGTGAAGAATAGAATTGTAATTACCAGTATTGTTTTCCAGGCTATAACAAGTACGACTTCTGGACATCAGGCAACAACCTGGGCACGGACATGTACCTGTGGATGAGCACGGGGCTGCCGTTTAACGCCACCTTCAACTACATGCGGCGGATGAGCATGGACGCGCCTAGCCAGCACGCCGACGATAGCATGGACCCATTAGATGTTCCTCAGGGAAGCACCGCCCCCCAGCGCACTGCTAGGCATGGGTACGTAGTTTTTAGAGTTCCGTACTGAGTCTATCTATTCATTTATTTCCCTTTATATCTATCTTTTAGTGTATTTTAAATTTCAACATGGGATTCCTCTAAAGGGATCCGAAAAAGTTAGTTTTGAGAAGGACCTTTATGTCCACTGTCCAACAAAAATATTGTAACTTTACATGCTGTAAATTACAAAAGTTCGAAAATAATTTAATTCAAATCAATAAACTTTTGTTTTTCCCCATACATGTTTTGCATAAGAAATAGTCTGTTTTCCAGAACCGAACACGTGATGACTAACGGGTGCGTGGTGCTCAAAGCGCCCACGTTCCACTGGGAGCCGCAGCATTGCGGCGAGATCAAGGACTTCATCTGCGAGCAGACCCGCTGCTACTACTACAACTACGGCTCCATCCCCGTGTCCTCCGCGCAGGGGTAATGCCAGGTGAGATGCCAGCCGTCTCCGGAGGCCCGCTCCCCGATAAGCCGCGCGCTCTCGATTCATTTTCTACTCTAGTTAATCGCACAGCTTTGAAATTTAAACAAGCACCTATCACAAATGTCAACAGGACGACAAACCAAAATGAGTGTCTGGTTTTTCAAGTAGTTTGAATTGCTAACATACGGTTGTCATTAGTCGGTTGTGTAACAGTTACAAGCGCGCGGGCCCGCGGGATTAGGCTTCTGCGCCAACCCAACCACCAAACAAGAGCCCTACACCCAGCAGAATTTGGTTTTAAGTACATTTCCAGCTTTCATTGCATATAACGATATTTCAAAATTATTGAAAACATTTGGTGGGTGGGTGAAGGGGGCTTTGCTTGGTATCTCTTCAATAATTTTTCATATTCGTGCATAATGAGACTTGCAACTTGAATGTGCTTGCAATCATGGTTGCAAGCGGCTCTCTAACGCGAGGGTCGGTGTTGTTTTGTCCATCAGGAAGCCGCTATCGCTGACGACCACGACGACGGCTCACCCTCTTACGTCGTCGTCGCCGCCACCGCCGCGCTCCGAGCACCTTCCGACCCACTTCACCCTGAACGACCTTATCGGCAAGCTACGCCCCTCGTCCCTCGACGGCCTCCAGTCGCCGCACCTCAAGACCGGTGCGCTGCTCAAGTCCCCGCCGCAAATCGACTCTCACTACTCGCGAGCTGCCGACGCGCATCCCAAGGACCACGAACAGGAACAGAAGGAGGAACCGACTCAGGGTCCGTACGACGACGAGGAGGGTATGGTCGGGGACGACCCGGCCTCATACTTGAGCCACGTGGCCCGCGACGCACCCGCCGACGACGCTCCGTCCACCGTCGAGCCGGAAGCCACCGAGCACTCCGTCCACGCCAGCGGCATGCTGGCACCCCCCGCCTACTAGCCTTCGACTCGACGGCCACGCTTAGATTAAACTAAACGTGACAATAACGTATTCTTACTACCAAAAGTATTATTCGATAATTTTAGGCGTTTTGTATGCGAAGCGTTTTAATGTGCTTGCTTTTAGGGTGTATGCCACCGTAAACTTTTTATTACTAGTGAGAGGTTTGTATGTAATAAATAGGTATTATGTTATCTAGACCACGTCTGTGGTGGGAAATGTAAGGTTTTAATGGGGCAATAATTTCTAACAATGAAGGAGCTGGCGACTCGCGATCCGCGACTTGCCTCCGTCTTCAACAACATCACAACGAATATTCTACGAATTGTAGGTACCTAACTTCGCTGAGATAATTTAAGTAGACGCGTCAGATCTCCGATATTCCATTTAAACCGTTTAATATATGATAGTAATTTAATATAAGAAAATTTTCGGATATTGTCTGGACATATCATTTGGAATATGGTTTAAGGTAGTGTTTATAATGTGACGTACCTAGTTAAGTATATTAAGTTGAAACTCAAGAATTTAAAGAATAGTGATGTAGCGAAGTTAATAAAATTTAAAAAAACAATTGACAGTGATGTTTTATTTCATACATTTATGTAACCGACGTACTTACCTCGCCATAGACATTTACGGGAAATTAAATATAAATAACATCTTTATCAATATATTACAATAGTTTAGGTGAACTATCACAATGATTAGATAATCAACACACAACGCAACATTTTACAGGAAAACTAGAACTCCGTAATATATAAAAAAAACTTGTTACAAATTGTAATGCAAGGGTTACTAAATAACTTGCTTTTTGGTATTATCGGTTGGTATCCACAAAAAAAATTGCCAAATCACGTTCTGCCTTCTGCGCCAGTAACTATTACCTATTAGATTCTTTTAATATCTTTAAAACATCACAAGTACATCACAACAAAATGCACAATTCGAAAAGGAGTACCTACAGCTTGTTCCCCGACCACGTAAACGGATGACGGGTAACCGCTGGATTCACATGACATCTTAATTCTCGCGATTAGCAACGCATCTTTGATCGACTTCAGATGAAATCCCTGTTCTATATGAAGTTGCTTACAGGTATCCATGGGTGGCAGTAACCACTTACCATCATGTGGGCTGCATGCTCGTTTGTTACTTTATTCTTATAAAAAAAAGATACTCACCACCCATTGATGACACCTTCCACGTTGAGCATCGGTACGATCTTGAACACGTACTTGGAGCGCAGCGCCGCTGCCGCAGCAGAGTTGCCGAGCAGGCAGCCGAGCGTGCCGTCCATCACCCACGACGCGTTGCTCTCCCCCGGATGCACGCGCGCCGTCAGGAAGATAATCTCGCGATCCTGTTGCAATGGGAACATGTTTTTAACGTTTTAAATGAGCTTGCAGTCGACACGATAATAAGTCACTGCCGCCAGGGGACATCGTCAACTAACCCTACATAGAATAGAATTTTCGTCCACTGAACTTGATTTTTAGAATAATGGAAGTAGCAAACGGGCTTGTAACCCACCTAATTGTGGATGGTCACTGCCGCCAATGGACAACGGTATCTAACTCTACATAGAAAGAACCCCTGTTTTTTTCTACCTCAAGGTGATTACTTGTGGACTAAGATAGTCGCCTTATATTCATCTGTCATTTAAACTCTTACGGCAGAAACGCTACTCTAGAAAAAGTGTGGTGGTGATAAGTCTCTGGCGAATCAAATTTAAATTAAACATACTATCAACTTTTCACAAGTCTTGTGAATTGTGAAATATTTTATAACAAAATATGAATATGGATACTAACTTATATTAAGTAGTAGATTCACTTCAAAGTACTCTCTAATATTATTTTGAAAACCAGGGGATATATTTATTGTATACGAGGAGTGCTGTGGACAATTTGCCGTCATTCATTTCTTTCGTTCATATATTCCAAAATTAAATCATTTATTATAATAGATACATACAAGTGCAACAAATAACTAACTAATTATTAGTGTATATGTATACACTAATAAAAAACAAAATATATGCCATATAAACAACATATGTACCGTATAAATAAAATACCAACCGCAATAGGATTAGTGGGTGTGTCGTCAGCTGACACGGTCAGCAGTGGAACTTCGTTGCTATTCAGCGAGTAACAGAGCGGCTCTGCTCGAAGGTATGCTCCCGCCGGCATTTGCGCACTCCACTGCCATATCCGAGTCTGGTAAAAAATCGAGCCGTTACCCAGGAATACATATTACGGTAGCACCGCAGAAAAACTTTAATGGCTACATCAGAGGCAGAATTTTACTGTTGGTTTTCCTTTTCCAGATGTCCTAATTAAACGCTTCTTGCACGTGTCAGTTACGTAAGAACCGTATGACATACATTTTTACGAGCAAGGAAACCGGAGATAGGGTTTTCGCGATGTACATCAATAAATATTTAAGAAACGCCTATTGATATAATTGTAGCTAGGTCAATAGTTAAAGTGTAGGAGTTATAAGATTTAAATAGATTTTATATTTGATTGAGTTTACCATGTCTGTCATTATTGAAGATAGATGTAACGCCCCCTTTCAATAATGAGGCTCTAAAACCGTGTCCTCCAAGGGAGTGCTGTAATTGTGATTGAACTGATACATAAATATATCCTATTTTGAACCGATTTTACTTGTCTGAAATTTCTGAATATACATGAAGAACGTATCTACATCAAAAATTCAGTGTACTTTTATACTCTCTTCTTTCTCTTCTATACATCCCGCTCTCGCCTCTGCTAAGAGGGAGTCCAGATTATCAAACACCAATCTTATAAACGCATTTTTTTCGAATTTGTTTTATTTATTCTTCGGTTCTTTTGTAAGTACTCACCATCATCATGGAATAAGTGAAAGGGTAGTGGTAAGCGAGGTAGCAGACATCGTTGGAGTGTGGAAATTCAATGTTGAATGTAACCGTCAAATAACATTTGCTGTGACTCTTCTGATTCGCGTAGTGATAGCTGTTGCGGTAGTAGCAGATATCAGAACCCGCTCTTACCCATCCTGTGCCAAAATATTTAGTTAGATATAAAATTAAATCTACTTATTTACTAATTGTTTGCGTTGTGATGACTTTAATAACACCGCTTTTGCTGTTTCCGTTGATACCGTTGGAGGTGAGCAAAGGACAAAATCCAGGAGATGCGTGGCAGCGTATTCTTGTGTAACATCAATAATCGGTAATTATAACGCAAGGTTTTTAACACGCAAATCAGGATCGGTGACTATTGGCAAAAGATCCATTAGGGGAGGCCTATGTCCAGCAGTGTACTTCTAAAGGGTGATGGAAGGACTTTCTAGCTTATACCGAGTCGAATTAAAAGGGAGAGATTCAACATTGGCATTTTCTAGTCTAAGTGGTGTACAATTAATAGATGTCTAGTTAAAAGGATAAACTCGGTAAGTAAGTTAAACGCATAATAATATTTACGGTTAATTACAGGACTGTAGTCCCGTTCATTGCACAGATAAGTATTAAGAGAAAATGATTGAAATAAATGACTACATAAAATTGCTAAATTAATAATTACCTGGTTTTCCTAAAACTGCTTCCTTTACTGAATATAAAACTGGCTTCATACCAAAATTAAATTGACTATCAGACTTTTCACAATTGACAATATTGAAGACATATGGACGGCCTTGTTGCATGTTTCGAACTTCGAAGTAAAACCACTGATGTCTTTTAGAAGAGTTCACATCAGGCATCAATATCAGTTCATATTCCCTTGGACCTACCTGTAAATATATAAAATCTTTTAATTGCAAATCTGATTAATATAAATACCTACTACTGCTTAATGATTCTACCTGAATGGCTTTCCTAAGATTTCCAGATTCAAACCTCGACTCAAAGCTCAACTTTGTGGCAAAAGTATTGAGCTTTGTGATTTCTTGCTCATCTGTATTACCAAGAAACAAGTTGTCGGAACTGAAATCAGGCGCAATCTTGATTTATTTTGTGAACTAACTACTACTCACGTCAAAAATTTAATGAACAACTTATACCTTTTCTGTGATGAGATATCGTTGTTCGGTCCTGAAGCATTTAAAGCATCTAAGTCGTATACAACTTCATTCATATACGTCTCCGGGTTTATAGCTCTATCCACACACGACAAAAGTTTTGTCCTGCAAGTCAAATAAATATTAAATTTTGTAATCAGTGATATCACAGCTGAATTTTGCATTCAAGAAAGTAATCTGAATTACATTTTATTGGAACTCGAATAGTCCTTACAAGATTATGTTGAGAGTTTTACTTATTTGAATGTTTATTATGTTAAGATTAGGGGCATAGTTAAAGAAATCGTGAAAAAATACAAAGTCTTTCATTAAAATAGGATGTAATGAAGCCGCAACCTGCAAGCAGATCTGTCCATTTTATTCAGCGGCTCTGGATGGTTAAAACTTTGTCCACCCGTCATATCTGGGTATGCAACCTTTATAAAAGGTATGATACTTCTTACTCTCGATGATATTGTACAGTACACAGATTCAAATGTGCTGTATCTTGAAATATCTTTGTGAATTTTGAGCGATGAACACGACGTGGTAGCTGGAAATGTGCAAATAGTAATTTTAAAATATAAACTGCAACTTGAGAAGTTCATAAGTTAAAACGAAGTAAATACTTACATATGCTTTCATGGATTTTGTGATAACCGAGTCCTACTGGTGGGGAATGGGAGGTACCCATTACACTATCATAATCTAAATTATTTAGAGCGGCAGTGAGAGACAGACTTAAAGAAGACGGCACATTTTTATTGTTAGAACCTTGAGACATGTAAAAATCTTCGAAGATAGAGCCTTTAGAGTTTGAGCGACTTTTAACAAGCCTTATTTGCTTATTATATGAACCGAACTCTTTGAAATAAATAAAATATCTGAAAATCCAAAAAATCAATTATTTAACGTGACAACTTCAAAGACATGATAGTATATTATGAATTTCGGTATTTTACTTTTTTAAGTCTTCTATATCTCTCTCATTAGGATTAATCCAAAGCGCATTTTGTAAGCTTTCCCCGCTTTTAGTGTTTCTTTTATCTGAGTCTTCAGTAATTTCTGTCTTTGTTTCATTGTCTTCAAAATCAATATCTACATCTTCATCTAAACCTTCATTGTCTGAATCAGGACCATCATCGTCAAGGTCCGAGTTTATTGTTTTTGAGTCAGAATTTGCTGCATCATCTTCATCTTCGTGACACGGCCATGATGTATTTGTTCCTGAACAATAATTATGTAATGAATATGAAATAAAACTATCAGATGGACCTCATGTGAAATGGCAGGTACCTATGGATATGAGATAGCAGATTGATTATAGAATATGTCTTCAATCTCAAGTAAATGGATTATGTTAGGTACCTGGTACCTGAAGTATAAATTCTAATCTTAATAAGAAAAGCCTGACTCTCAAAAAAAGACATATATATTTAAAACATATTATATAACACATATTATATAACACAAATATAGCAGATTTTTTTTTCTCACGTTAGATAAAAATGACAAAAGAATAATAATATAGCTAAAATTTACCCTTCAATATTGGATTAAGATTGAAAGAGGCAGGGCTCGCAGCGGGAACAGGTAGAGCTTGGTGCTTGAGACAAAGCGTGATGACAGAGCAAACTCGTGCTAGCAATCCATCAAATTCTGGCTCATCCGGACAATGGGAGCAAAAGCGATGGAGCGTTTGAACATGTTTCTTTGTACACAACGCCCGTCGTCCTGCCTCTGTAAATTGATTTGACAATTATTTAGACAGATTTATTTAAGAGTAACTTTCAATGTGACATACGTTTAATAAGTGGTATATTCGTCATAGTTTTCTGTTTCACACTAAGCTTAAGTTCATAACATCCGAAAATTATGTATATTTTAACATTTTTGTGATTTTGGTGCCGAGTAATAAATAACATAACGTTAGCACACTAAAAGTAAATAAACAACAAAATGTGTTTTGTAACATAAAGTGCATTCCAAGACACTTAGAATACTGTTGAATGTCTCAACAGTAACAAGAACAAATTATTTGCTTGAAAATATCGACTTGAAAAGTGAAGTAGATAACACATACAAACTTTTTGAATGGTAACGTGATGAAAACATACGTACTTATATTGCACAGGTGTTGCAGAGTTTGCAGTATGTGTGCGCATATCTTGAGCCTCATGCGACCCTCGTAGCGGTCCCACCGATCGAAAACCCTTAAGAGGACGCTACTGAGCCCTGTCTTCACGATCTGCATGCAGCATACCTCTGTATGAGTTACGTACGTTTGACTCAATTGGCATTATTATGAGTGAGATATTTGACATGCATTTGTAATAAAACGACGAAAAGGTGTAAATCTTATTAACTGGTGCAATATAACAAGTAACATTAAAAGACATAATAATTTCGATATTTTCTGTGTTTCGTGCATAGACGAAGTAACCAAATAGACTCCTAAAGAGGACTGAGTTTTGATTGATAATCAGACAAGCACAGTATAGAAAATTCACGTGAACATTTTAGAGTAAGTACTATCAGTGTAATGTATTGTCTGTTGCTATTTAGTTACTTTTTCTAGATTGGTGCAACGAACCATGATGCATTGATCATAACTTAACTTTTATCGACATTCAACTTATTTATTAGTAACTTATTAATCACAGTACATGAATTGGTTTCGACATATTCTCAAAACATGTCAAAGGGCCTGTAGCTACTCGACTTTTTACTTCATCTAAAAATGTTGTTGACTTAACTATTTTTGCTGAAGTAATCGATAGCGTCCAGACAGAGGCGGAGTCTGGCGGTGGGGATGAAGCCGAGGCTGACCAAAACACGCTCGTATGTTGCTATTACACCGTCCCGTATTAGAATCGATGTTGTTATAGCTGTAATAAACATTTTATTACTTTGATCTATTAATAAAGCTGGGTTATTCGTTTATTGGCAAATGTCAAATAACGCTTGGAAGTGATAAACAACACGTACCGTTTTTGGCCAGCTGTTTCATAATAACGAGCAGCGGAAAGATTAATTTGTTGTCAGTGAAGTGGCCTTTCAAAATTAGGTGCGTGGTCCTCACACAACCCAACATGCGTACTTTCAACGCAAACTTTGGATCTGGAAAATAAAGTGGAAATATAAATGATGACGTGAAATTCCAATGTCCAGTAAAGCTTGTCGGCTCGTCCGTTTATCCAAACTACAGATTCTTATGTCAAAATTTCAGACTCAAACGTTTCATTTTGTAAATTTGACATTAACGACTGTTAATCCATTTTATTTATATTGCGAATACACTTTGAGAATCAATTATCGCAATATTACAATGTTAAACATTATCGTCAGGCTGACTAAGAAAAAGTGTGTGTGTGTATGCAATTCATATACTGCAGAAGTGAAACTTCTGAAAAGCCTACCAGACATTACACCTAATAATAATAAAAGATAAAATAGAAAGTAATGTTTTTGTTATTTTTCCCTCGCCGTCGTAATCCTATACATTAATGTGTTTGTTTCCTCATCGTGACGCTTTTTTTCATCGACTTTCAAACCACAAATTCTACAGAAGTTTTCCCTAAAAATCCCATAACTTTACCTTTAGGTGCAAGCGCAGCAAGGATCCACACCAAGTCTTGCAGCATCAGCTCAGTGCCAACGTTCCCGTCTCGCTTGCTGTGCGTCGCGACGAGCGTTCGGAGCACCACTTGAGTACCGTTTATGGATATAAAGTGTTGCGAGCACTGTTGCCTTGCGACATTGTTGGCTGAAATATGTACATTAAATGGAATAACTTTTGGGAAAGCATGGGAAACCGGTACAAGTCTGAGAGAATCATAGAAGACCAAAGTAATGTAGCTTGACAAAGCTTATAATTAAGTTATTTACAATTTATATTTATTGCTAAATATATTCAAAATAATTATAGATATGTACAGTGAGACAAACTATACAATTACATAGTATCACCGCATGAGAAAATAAAAGAATAAAAATGCTTATGAGCCCACATATTAATTAGGAAAGGCCTATAATAATTAGTTTGATACATATTTTTATTATTTTATTAATATGAAGTAGCAAACGAGCAACCAGCTCACCTGATGGTAAGGGGTTACTGCCACTGAGATCTGTAAGCAACCTCATATAGAACAGGGGTTCTATATGAAGTCGACCACAGATGCGATGCTACTACCGAGGACTGAGATGGTCGCCTCATATAAAAGTGAGCCGGCAACCACACCCTCCCACCGAAACGCAAAAACTACTTCACGCTAGAAATAGGTGTGGCGGTGGTACTTCCCCGGTTGAACTACGGGTTCCGGGTTCTACCACCTTTTTTATGTTTGCGGGGGGGAAACCTTCAAATGGTACACCGAAGCCTTGGGAGAGACTTGGCAAACATATTTTTATATTATAGCATGAGCGATGTTAACAAATGTACAAATGAACATATGTATTCATATATTACAGTCAAAAATGGTTTTACACTGGTTTACAGTGTAGTTTTATAAAAGAAACAATAGTGCTAGTAAAGTTATGGGGAAAGTTAGAACACATCTGGGGTCACATCTGGACCCCGTTGAGCTGACCGGTATATATTTTATATTATATGAATAGCAAACAAACCTGCGATTCGAGTGATGCTAGTGGCCACTAACGCCTATTTAGTCAACCTATCATACATCAACAGATGTTGTCAATATTAAAAAAATGTTAAGACAAGGTTTGACGTGGACCCATTTGTCCGCATATACGATTGACTTAAAACGACATAGGTGAAGATTTTATGTCACGATATATATATTTCACGCCACGTACTTATTATTCGACAACCTAAATTTCAGAGAATAACGTGATTATTCTCGTCGCTCTATATTAATAGTCTATAGATGACCAATCTCTCTCCATCACATATTAAGTGTGATATCAAACTGACCAGGTTAACAAGCTTAGTGGAAAGCTTTAGTTTTGTTTGACTCCAATTTGCAGCGTTGCAAATCACAAAAAGTGACATTTTTATCCGACTTCGAAAAGGGGGTGTTTCTATGTTCGACTGTATGTATTTTTTATGTCTGCTCTACTAATACGTGCATGTCAGGCTTTAGATTGTAATTTAAGTAGTCCAATGTCAGAAAGATTGCAATGAATACACCGCAAATGTCAGTGGGCGGGACGCTCCAAATGTAGAGCATTTGATTAAGCACTTGTTACTTATTAAAATTTGAATGCAAATATTTTAAGCGGCTTAAAAAATAAATAGAACTAGCTTTTACTATGCGCAATGTTATGAAAACATCAATGCTAGTCATCTAGAGAGAACCATGCTCACCATTAGCATGGTTCTCTTCAGAACGCGAGGAGGCGTAGAGTATAATCTACTATATTCTAGTTCTAATGAGGACTATTGGATATACCGACCACTGTTGGATGTTTCCAAATGAAAATTCGACGTTTCTAACATAGCTTCACGTTTTTTTTATCAGGCTGATGTAGCAAACGACCATGCAGTCCACCTGATCGTAAATGGTTACTACCGCCAATGGCCATCTGTAAGCAACTTCATATAGAACAAGAGAACTATCTGAAGTCGATCTTAGATGCGTTGCTATTCCCGAGGACTAAGATATTTGCCTCATATATAAGCCGGCAACCACACCGAAACGCAAGAACTGCTTCGCACTAGAAATAGGTGTGGCGATGGTACTTTCCGTTCGAACTATACTGGTTCTACTACCTGATGGGGAACACTAGTGGCATTATTTTATAGGATTGGAGTAGTGAAGGAGCATGCAGCCCACTTCCATGGACACCGTTACAGATGTCTAGTTGCTAACGCGGCTTCATTTAGAACGATTTTATCTTAAGTCACGACTTGCGTTGCTATTCCTCAGGACTGAATACCAATTCATGTTTGGTCAGCTTTGTGTTCTATCGCCTATCATAATAATTGTTTGGTTTTGTCGTCTGTAATTAGTGTAGTTAACATCAGCCACATTTTGTAGTTAATGGAACACTATTCATTTATTATCATCTGCTAGATGCGCCCCGCGGTGTCGCATGCGTTGAAATATCTTATATTCGCCAGAAGTAATGTACTCCCAACAATAAAAGAGTTATTTTATTACAATATCTTCACAATAAAGTAATGTATGTCATTATAGTGAGTCTGAATCATATTAATGTTATATACACTCTGACTGCATATTGAGTGGATTGTTTGATTAGTTTCCTCAAATATTAAAGTCTTTTTAGTTGTTACAGATACTATCAGCGTGCTTTTGTGCCAAAACATTAGGATCGTGAAGCGTTACTGTGAATACGTTAACTTCATTTAGTATTCTACGTGCATTTTTTTGTTTTGCAATGTATTAGATAAGCGGTAAAAGTTACCGTGTAAGTAAGCGCCACACTCTAACATACCCTTCTTAACTTGTGGCGTTTTATTTTCCTTCCCTGTCTTTTTAAACTCTTTCTTCTTCACTGCCGGTGCCTCATTGGGAACTACTTAAGGATATTTTATATGTGAGACATGATATACGGTATCACTACAGTTCAAATAAATGTTCGTGTTCTACGGTAGTATGGAACTTACCTGAACATTTTTTTCCTTTTCCTTGCTTTAAACATAGCGTTTCTCTTAATATTGATGTTATGTAAGTCGATGTAGCTGTATCCCTCGAGTTCTGTAAATAAATATCATTCAAATGTTTATTTTTAATCACTTTGAAGGTAGAAATTTTCGTAGATCGCCTCCCAAATTGCCACCGACATTCAACTGCACTGTACCTGACTAATAGCAGTAGTGTAGGATATCTGTGTTCTGGATCGAATAATTTTTTTATGGGAGATGCATTGAAACAAGATGTTCGAATTCCAAAGATAGGTATCTATGACCAGCTTTCAAAGGATTCTAATTCTACCTGTATTCTTTGCTACACCTATTTCTATCGTACAACAATTCTTGCGTTTCGGTGAACGGGTATTGTTGGTTCGTTTTCGTATAAGACGACCACCTTAGTTCATCCATCCGACCATCTTTGGGAGAAACAACGTATCTGTGATTGATTTTCTCATAGACCTCCTGTTTCATATGAAGTTGTTTGGGCGGCAGTGACCATTGGTATGGTTGTATACAAAGCAAAAAAAAAAAAAAGCATTACACAATTCCATAGGCGCCAGTAAGCACTTATAACTAAGTGAATTACATTTTAATGTGATTTTACGAAAGTGTTCAATAATTTCAATAGATTTACTTTACAGGAAATATTCTGTTGTGTAGGCATTTGTCAGCTAGCCGGATATGAACAAGGTTTTACCTTTAAGATAACAAATAAAAGGTTTTGTCTGGCTGAGTAAGACTATGACATTAGCATTAAGTTTGCCCTTTGTCTCAAGTCTAAAAAGAAAAAGATGTAACATCTTTTTCTTTTTAGAGTTGAGACAATAAATTCATGTAGATATTATTTTAATGACAATATTGTACAGAGCCCTTAGTGCGAACGAGTTTATTATTATTTTTTTATACATAACAACTGCTTACATATTCGATTATACATTGCAATTTATATTGCATGTTTACATTTTTGTTTTCAGTTGTATCTTGCAATGTACGCAACATTGTACAGAGCTCTTAGTACGAACGAGTTAATTACGTTTATTTTTCAAAACAACTGTTTACATATTTGATTCTACATTGCAGTGTACATTGCATGTTTACATTTTTGTTTTCAGTTGTATTTTGCAATGTACTTTTTAATGAGGAGCGAAATGATATTGTTTCGAGAATACGCACTCGTAAAGATGTAAGTATTGAACCGCCGCGCCTCTACATGCAAAGAATATGATGAGCTGATTCGTAAAAATTATTCTTATATGATATTCTTAATAAATTCATTCCCATAAATCTATACTAATATTATAAAGCAGTAGAGTATATTTGGTTATACGGGCTGATCTCAGGAACGACTGGTTCGAATTGAAATATTGTTTTTGTGTCGAATAGTAAATTTATCGAGAAATGCTATATCCTATATAGCATCACGCTATGTTTGTTTGTTTTTTCTTATGTAATAGCGGGTGAAACCGTGGAGCACAGCTAGTTCTTCTGTATAACTATTGTATTAACTAAGGTTGACGTATTCAACGTGCTTATAGGATATAGGATTTGATGTACCTACACAAACAATAACAACTATTCAACTTTCAAATTTGGCAATAGGTACTTTTAACCGACTTCTGTAATCTACGGTAAGGAGGTCAGTACTCACCGGAATTTCAAATTGTTTAAGAAATTTTTACCAGACTGCGTCACAAGGAAGGTAATGTTTTTAAGCGTACCCATCTATTAAAATAAGTATACACACATACTTTTTTTTTTATAAATACGAAGTAGCAAACGAGCAAGCAGCCCACCTGGTGGTAAGTGGTTACTGCCGCCCATGGACA